>LPNX010943768.1:0-11460 GCA_001517045.1 Pseudotsuga menziesii
CTCAATCTCAATTAAAAGTATGTGATCATGATTATTTTTTAGCCTTTTCCAATGAAATAGAGGCCTTCTAGATATAGTTCGGCAAATAAAATCGGGCCTTCAATGCGTGTTTTATGGATTCAGAATCTTTAAAGAGGCCTCAAGTCACAACATTAAAACTCTTGCCGTGATATTTGTTTGGCGACCATTCGCTCCTATACTAGTTGGATTGGGTCTATGGGAGGGTTTAGGTTTAGCTACTAGTATGAAATTGATGAAGGGTTCTTGTTCTATCACATGGAACAACTTGATTATGTCGATGGTCATGTTTAGCTTGATTATGCAACTATCATGTTTTGTTGTATTTGTTGTACCAATTGGAGAAGTAATAGATAATCCTCACAAATCAATACAATAGATTGACACAAGAACATGTGGAAACCAAAGAACAAATTCAAAGTGAAATGTATATTGCCTCCTAACAAAGCTTTTTCCTATAGACACATGATTATGAATGGAATGTTTTCTGGATTATCAAGAATGGGAGTGAATGTACATTTTTCTCATTACGTAGTTTATTGTAATTGTGCATTGTTCTCAAATTTATAATTGATATCTCAATAAAATCGTAAAATCTATAAAAAAAAAGGGGAACATTACACGTAGAAACATTCTTCGCCACACATGTATAATCACACTTAAAATACTGAACCATGAATATCTCAAGAGCCTTGATATGAAATATTTTTTATACCATGAAATTTATAATACAAAAATATAAGGCCTCGATCTATGGCCTGTCAATGTACATGTATCAAAAACATATTTGATGTACATGTGAAAACAAAAGTACATTTGTCCTAGACCGGACCCCTATACTCTAACTCCGGATTATACATAAAAATACATATTTGTCCTGGACTAACACATCAAAATTCTAACTTTCTCTTGTTTTTCTCAGACCCTGATGCTCTTCTGCTCCGTCTACGACCACTGTGCATCTCTGGCGACTGCAAACCAATGACAATATTTCTTGATTAGGAAACTAATATAGTACTGTCCATCAATAACAAAGTTTGAAAAATTAAAATATGACTCAATTGTAAATTAAACAAAGACTCACTGCACCCGTCGGGGGTATAGGTGCCTGTGGTGTCGAGGGTGTAGGTGCCTCTGGTGTACTCTACCTTGCAGTGAGCCTCCTTGCCATGCTTGCCTACGAATAAAACAAAATATGTCAATTATCTCAAGAATTATCAACATGTACATGAATGAGAAAGTATTAATCAATTATGTAAAAAATGAATATTTCACCGAAAAAACCATTTCTAGGAGATGTTGCTGGTGCTCTTTAGTAGTAAGAGGAGCCGTAGGTTGAACATCAACCTCAGTTGCATGCACTAATGGACCAGGGCATGGCTACATTCACCAAATAATTAAATAGTTAGACATCGTGCATGTCCAGAAACAATACAAATGAAATGTACAGTTACAAAATATTCAAGTAGATGTACCTCACTGTGACTTATCCCTATTGTAGATGCAGCATTGACAGCGGCATCAACAATCCCACCAAGGTCTGGCATGGATGACTCTACATGTTGATGTTGTAAACATGCGAAAATAACATTAAGAAAAACCACTTGTGAAGTGAATACATAGCTAACCAACAATTTCCATTGGAAGTGTGTACATTACCATGGGATGAGTAGGTTGATCCTCATGCACAACCGCTCTGTTCAAGGAAGAGGGACCTCGTCTGGTGTAAACAACCCCCTTATCTAGGTTTGGACTACTGGGAGATCTATACCAAAGAGGTGGTGCAGGGATCTGTGATGACGTCTGCATTCATAAAGTGTTACCATAATTAGACATGGATTTGAATGGATGGAATAATATGTACTGAAAAAATAACATGTTGTAATATACTTACCCCTTCCTGGGACATATCTCCACCACGGGAGTGACCACTTCCATCAATTTGGTTCTCCTCTTCAGATGCATCTAGCATCTGCAAGTTTAAAAATTATATTTACATTAGCGATCTCTATAAAGGAGTGTACAGTAAGAAATTTAAATAATTCGAACAAGATTCAATCATAACCCATGTACTTACATTCTTTAAGTAGTCGTAAATACCACCTTGGACTATGTCGTTGATATCTTCATCTTCAGCATCATGTTCCAAGCGGGCTTCCTGCAACTTCAAAAATTGTAAAGATTAGACATTTTAATAAATTAATCAAGACTAACACATGCATTAACAAAATTATACATGTAATAAAAAAATGACAAGTGTTTAAATATTACCTCAACTGTGGTTCTCTGGGTCTCGGGTACAACCACACCGGGTGCAGTACCACCCCCGTGAGAGGCATCAAACTCCTGCAAGAGTAAATATTGCATATATATTACGAATCTTCTAATATGTTAGATATAGTATGGAACAATTAAAAATTGAGTTCAATAATAGAGTTTTAAAACAAAGTCCTTACCTGACCACCAGTCATCGTAGTGGAACCATGTATTGGTCCAGGACCATAACAGGGTCCCCCACATGATGTGTAGACATGTGGATCGCTCTGAGGCACATCGGATGTCGGTCTATCCCCACCAACAGATGTCCCTCCACCACCAGAAGCTGGTGGTTGTACACCAGCAGAGGAAGAGGGCGCTCTCTGGTCAATAGTGGTAGTATGTCGAGAGACCATCTCAGATAGAGTAAAAAATGCATCCTGTTTCTGGGCAACCATGTCATGTGCAGGAGGGATGTCTGCCCTCGGTAGCTGGGCATGGGGTGCAGGTATCTGTGGATTGACATCTCTATGCCTGGAATGGGTTTGATGTTGGGGCATTCCCCTACCAACTCCTTGGAAGCCCAACATGTCAAAATAGTTGACATGTTTCCCCATCACAAACTCTGCATACAACTTTCGGAGGAAGTACATCGGTACTTCCATATTGTTGTGAGGGGGAATGTCAAAAAACATGAACCACCTATCCATCCAGTTGTCTCTGATGGGTGGAAAAGTGCACCACTCAATAGAAATATGTGGCCTACTGATCTCCGGGATGTTATCCGTCCCAGGAACTCTAAACAATGAATAGATGGCTTGTTTTTTTATTTTCAGCTTTTTTACCTCATTGTAACTCAAGCCATCAGCATACTGTTGCCTTGTTCTCTCCCTGTAATATGCGATGCTATACAACGCATCATTCGATCTTGCGATCGTATCAACAATAGATAATAATGAATCTGACAGGGAGCGGCGGAGCTCATCTCCATCCCTCCAAGCTGAACCTATCTCTCTCAAATGGCCAATGAACCTCAGTATCTCTGCATTGTTACGCTCCATAGTAGCCACTGCAATCATAAATACAAATAAAATATCATTAGAAATATAAACACATGATATAATGACACATATAAGAACTGAAAACTGTATAACTATTGACATATAAACTAAATCTATCATGTAAATTTAAATATTGATCTTGAATTTTATAGTAAAGAATAGGCGACATAAATTATTTAGAGTGTTAGTCTATTCATATAAGCTATTTATTGTTAATGAGAGGGGCTATTATTGAATGAAGTTGGTAATCAATTTCTAAGCCATTTATTAATAATGAAGATTATTATCATTTTGATGAGGGTGATATTCAACAAATATGTAGGAGCTATGATGAGGGTGAATTTCTAACCCATCCTTATTTATTAGTGATCATTAGTCTCTCATGAGGTAAGAACAAGATGAGTTAACCTGGTTTCAATCATTATACTATGCCTACACCGAATAAAAACTTAAAAGGGCATGTGGAAGCATGACACCCTTGGTATCAAATATGATTACTAAACATCCATAAAAAAAAGGCATATTTCATTCATTATTAAGAAAATTTGAAGAAAATGAATATGTATTGTTGATTTCCATATAAGTGATGTATGATTTAAATGTTTAGGTAGTATAAATAAGAAATACGAGTACAATCGAAAATTGTGCCTAGAATATGAACTAAATATTTTTTCGAAAGTTATAGGTGTGTGTAATTAAGTGCTCAGGGCTCTAAATTGTGTTGTGTTTTGTACCAGTCCATAGTTCATTAAATCGATAGTCATCGGTAGGAATTTAAATTATTTAATGAAAACAATTAATGTGTATAACCTCCATTCCTAAAACATTTTCCATGTTGATACAGGTCACTACCCTCTTTATTGTCTTACCAAAAGGCATGATAATGAGGAAGAAGACCTAAAATTATTGACTTCACCTTCAAAGAATGCCTTGCAATCACATTGGTAAGGACTCATGATAAGAAGATCAAAGCCATCCAACATGTCAAATCTCCGTTTATACTGTTAATTAAAGACTTATAAGATAAATTTAATATAAGACTTATAGTTGTATCTTACTCTTTGCGTCTTGACACATTTCATATTTTATGGTTGTCTTTGGGCCTTGACCCAATTCGTATTATAAGGTGAGGATGTGTAGGCATAATAATCCTTAATTATGACTATGAGATGAGAATTTAAAGAGAAGAGGATGTAATGAGAATAGAAATTTATATGGATGGATAATTTCAAAAGTTGCACTTCTTTTGAAATGTTGATATAAATTATGCCCTTCTTTATTGGAAGGGTAAAATTCAAATTTTAAATTTTTTTTGAAAGACAATTTAACTTTACACTTCTAGGAAGGGCTAGAACCCTTTGGAAGGGTTGTGAAGGGTTCAATTTTGAACGCTGCCTCCAACTTGCATTCAATTAGTGGTTGGTGCATTAGATTTTAGAGTTTTATAGGGGTGTAGAATTACAGTAAGTTTATTATTATGAGTCCATTCTTTAAAATCAACATTTATCTATTGGGATTAATGTTATTTGTATATTAATAATCAATTTTTCTATTGATGTATGATATTTTACTTTCTTGCAATTCTCATATTGCATTATAGAATTTTGAACCAAGATAATTCTTGCAATCATGCCTACTTCATGTTCCATCCTCGTCTTTCAAAAACAAAATTGAATATAACCTATCGACAAATAAATTGATGTAGAAGATGAACAAAACATTAAAAAAATTGAAGAAAATACCTCACAAGGGAAGGTTAATCCAAAGGGTGGTGATGGAGGGCACAAGCACACCCAAAATCACGTATTTAAAGTCGAGGTTTGGTATTCTTCGTCCAATAGCCATGCCGAGAATGAATAAAAAGACGGCCTCTGCAGGTTTAAAACAAAAAATAGTTTTTAAGAATCGCGCCTCCGTTTTAGCAAAGCAAATCGCGTGCACGACTTGCTTTGCTAAAATGGAGGCGCAATTTTGCATACTAGCCTAGTTGGCATGACCATTGCTATCCTTGGGACTAGGCTTGGCAGGTTCAGTGTTGCTTGGGCTATTTTATTTTTTTTGGATCAAGAGTGAATGACTTCACTCAACCATTGCATCTAAAGGGTCCATCAACTTCTTGCACACACCCCTTTATGCTTATCTATCAAATCAAATAGAGTGACGGTAAACATTTTTCAATAATATATAGAACTCCCATAGCTATAATCTACAAACAATAGAATGAAGCTATAGTACCACTATGGCATGTAAAATAAACATTAAATCCCTCACGGGTCTTTTAAACTATAAGCAAAACCATTGATGATTCAAATAACAATAGTTATCACTAACAGTGGCCTTATGACCCTTCCTAAAAATACAAACAAGATAGTATAAAGGCCTCATGGTCACTTATACAAATTGTAAAGGAAATGACAAAGAGAGTAGATAAATGAAATAAAAGTATACATTGCACAAAGCGGTAATGCTTTAAATAAAAAGAGTTACAGTATTATAAGGTCGAGCATGGAGGTATATGAGCCCTTACAGGTTCTTGCAAAAACCTTGATCAAAATGACATAATTACACCATAAACACAAACATTGGATGTGGCATAGTCTATACGACTCCACATAGAAAAGGGTTATCCCTTACAATACTTCAAGTACAAAAATGCCTCATGGCTACTAGAGGAGGATTAATCAATTTCACCAACAGTCAACATAAGGATGGACACCAAGACCATGCCCAAAGCTTTCAATCCAGACCACAAAACCATGGAGGTTAAGGTATAAGTCATACCCACACCACAGCCATGACAACCCTTAACCATTCAAGTTGAGAATGTCTTAGGCTGTTTCCTGCATATACAAGCTCAGAAGTCAAACAATATGATTGATATATACTGTAAACAAAGAGAAAGATTCTTAGAAATCATAGAGAAAGATTTTTACCTGTCATTATCGTAGCTAGAGAAACAATGATGTCATCGTAACGAACCCCACGAGCATACTATCTCTTCTCAGTTAATTTAATAAGGTGTTGCAAGTCAAGAGTCACAGTTTATCAATATATGGACAGAGGGGCTACTAGGTTGAAGCACTAGAGACCAGTTTTGTTAAATGAAGAATAGTAAACCCCAAGGAGAACCTCAACAAAATCCCTTACATGTTTAACGAGATGCATTAAAACCCTAGGGTTTGGCATCATGCGCAATGGCTGCTAGGTGGAGCTTTCATTATGACCACATGGCCTATATTTAGACCAATTTAATTCATGTCATTTTTTCATCGTTGTCACCAATCCTTGTTTCAAGGTTAAAATCAGTCGTCGCGTCATATTTAAAGGCCAAAAACTTTCGCATAGTATATGTTATATGGTGTTTTCATAGTATATGTTATATGGTTTAACAAATAGTTTGAAGTTTTGATTTAGAGCTAAGTTAGGATCTAGGTTTTTTTTCCAAAACCTTGGTGGCCACCTTTTCTTCTATTGTCGGATTCCCCATAGTTCCTTAGAAAAACTTAAGGGTGATCATGTTCACCTGCACAAAAGGAAAATGAGGGTTCATGCATTAGCCTTAAAGGCTAAGTAATACTATGACCTCTTCCTTTATATATCTCATAGATAAAACAAATATTTCGACATAACGAAAAAAAATTACGACATTACAACTAACAGAGTAATTAAAAGCAGTTTTTGTCACAAAATAGTGGCAACCAGAATGTATGATGTATTATCGACAAAAGGTCGTAAAAAGAAGCATGCTAATGATAAACACTAAACATAGGCACATGAATCTTATAGATTATAATAAAGCCATTATCATCACGACAAAGAGAGTAATTGAAGTATAACATCTCTTGGAATTTATTTCCTAGGAATTTTAGTGGTTACACATGGTAAATAATATTTTATTTATTTATGATTTTTTAGGGATGCTACATGGGTTTTTTCCCATTGTAATCAAATACAAAGAATCGAGATGTAAAAAATGATAATTCTTTTAAATTATGATTTTTTTTGTTTAAATTAAACAAGCATATAGAGGAATAAAATATAATCTAGTTAAAGGAATACTTGAAGGAGCACCTTGGTTTGGAAGACACACTTGCATTATTATAGTGGATGAAAATGGCCTTGGATGATAATGGATAGAATGAGGCCTAGAGGTTCTTTTATTTATTTTTATAAACATAGGAACGCACACAAATTATAGAAATGTATGTGCATTAACAATGATCATGCATTCTTTTCCATGTGTCCATCCTATCTGGAGGTTCGAGAATTGTCAAACTAGGAATGCACACATTGTTTTGTGAATGCATGGGGATTTTTAAATTTATCGCTTGTGTGCTTGTATTCGAATGGAATTGGCCAACAACTTTGTGTGAATACCGTGGCCTGATATGTGAATGAAAACAATCTGTTTCTATTTTCTTAGTGTGTTGCTTGAGTCCCAAGTAAGACTAGTGAATGGATAGGAATGTAAATGTTGTAAATATACTTATATAGAGAATGTGATAAGTTTTCTATAGTGAAATCAAATTCTAGAAGTATTAATACTTGATTATAATGCATAAAGGTCTAGCAAGGAAACAAAGAGAATGAAGGGCTTGATGAAAACATGAAAGGACGTTTGTTTAAAAATAATATTCCAATGCTAGGTGCTAGAATAAGATATTATTCAAGATATTATTCATTTTCCATCATGTTCCTTAAATGAAGGAATCACTTGTATGTGTTAGAAGGACTTGTGTGTGTTAGAATTCTAATCATTGAATATATATGAAAGCCAAGAATAAATTCTACTTCATACAGCTATGGAAGCATGAGAAAAAGTAAAATATTATGTAAAATGTAAAAATATTTCATTCTTACATCTAATTTGAAATCAAGTTATTCATTCAAATAAACATTGTGAATTTGAAATTTGCACGTAGTTAGAAACATTTAAATAATTTAGAGAAATTATAAAGGTTGAGAAAATTAATAGGCCTTTGGTTCAACTACCCACCCATTATTATAGCTCATTAATTATTTATGCTGTTTTACCAGAAATAATTTCCCTAAAACAACATTAGCTAGAAAAGGAAAAGACATTTTTGATTGTGAATATCATATGTGAAGGTAAGAAAAATAAAAGCCCTTACTTGATTGTGAATTTCATATTCGAAAATGATTACAAAAGGCCGTGGTGCGCTTACATTTTCAACAGCAGGTTCCATTGCTAGATGGTAAGAGCCACAAGAGGCAGTGGTGCCCTTACATTTTCAACAGCAGGTTCCATTACATTTATAATCGACAAAAGCTAGAATTTTAGTTCAATGTGAACATTCACAACTCGCCCAATCGGCATGCCTGGGAGTATCTTACTTTATCCCACTAGGATACACATTTTTCGCATAGGGCGGGGGGACCATCCCCGGTGGGGGGACACAGTTCAATTAAGAAATTGATGTGAATATAATATTTGAAACTGGTTGAAATTTTTTCTGTAACATTTATATTTAAATGTTATAATATTTAAATTCAATATAAATATGAATTTAATATTCTTAATGTAAAATACAATTTCAATTTTATATTTAAAACTTTCTTGATTTCACTCTTTATTATTATATTTCAAAAATATTCAGTATATAATATTTTGCCCCCCTTCAACGAGTGTGGATGATCGATTTGATAAGATTTTAGTGCAAATAATAGGATGGCACATCACCTTAGTACAACTTAGTACAAAGTTGATGATCGATTTGATAAGATTAGAAAAGAAATAATATAAAAAAATACCTTTCCTCCAAAGTAACTCATTGCCGAATCATCGAGTTGATAAGATTCGAAATGAAAAAATACCTTTCCTCCAAAGTAACTCATTGCCGATGATCGATTTCACAAGACTCGAAATGAAATAATAGATTCCTATATTCGTGAAAGCCAGAAATGGCTTTATTCAATTGACTGCCAGGAGTCCAGGATCGCTTAAATAGGAAACAAATCAGACCTAATCGTAACAGTTCGAGATGGGTTCTGGTAAGTTGTTTCAAGCGCTTCCTCTGCCTCTGCCTCTGCCTGCAACATGGATGGCAACTGCTGGATTTGCAACTATGACGTTGTTCTTGTTATATTGGCTATTGCACTACAAGACTCAAAGCTGGAACGGAGGAAGATTGCCTCCGGGACCCTATCCATGGCGGATCATAGGAAATCTTCACCAAATGAGAGTACCTATGCATCATGCTCTGAAAGACCTTGCTGACAAATATGGTCCCATTATGTTTCTCCGCTTGGGCTCTGTCCCCACTGTGGTTGTTTCTTCTTCTGAGATAGCCAAACTATTTCTCAAAACTCATGATTCGATATTTGCAAGCCGACCCTCAACTTCTTATGCAAAGTACTTGTCCTACAATTACAAGGGCATAATATTGTCGCCTTAAGGAGATCAATGGAGGCAAGTGAGGAAGTTGTGTGTGTTGGAATTGATACTGCCAAGAGAGTCGAGTCCTTCAAACATGTGCGAGAGGAAGAGGTGTCTGCCATGATTCGCACAATTGCTGTGAATTTGAGCAAAGCCCTCTTAACCCTTTCCTACAATGTAATTTGGCGAATACTGGCGAGCACTAGGAAACTTTCTGACTATGACATGGGAGCTGATGGCAAAGGATTTAAGGAGCTTTTTCTACAGCTTTCAGCTACTGCCGGGACCATCAGCATTGGAGACTACATTCCCTATTTGGATTGGATGGACTTGCAAGGCTACAAGCGGAATATGCTCAAACTGAACAAAACATACGATGCAATCGCTGAGAAAATAATAGACGACCATCGCATGGCCGCTGCCGCTGTGCCCTCCAGTGATGGGCAGGCAGAGACAGAAAAGTTTAAGGACTTTGTGGATGTGCTGCTCCAGATGACAGCTGAGAACGATCATATAAAGGGAGATACCAAATCCAGAAGGGAAACAATTAAGGCAATTTTGTTTGTATGTTGCAGCTAGGGCCCCTCTATTTTATTTCTAAGCTATCTGTTCATGAATATTAGGTTAACAGCTTTTAGACTTCAATTGACAAGATAAATTGTTTTCCCACACGACATGTTCGTGGCCGGATTGGATAAGTCCTCGTCTACGTTAGAATGGACGATTAGTGAACTGCTGAGACATCCCCATGCCATGAAAACATTGCAGCAAGAAATCGAATCCACAGTCGGAAAAGATGGCAAAGTAACAGGGTCAGATGTGGGAAGGATGAAGTACCTCCAATGTGTGGTGAAAGAGGCGCTGAGATTATACCCACCGGTGCCGCTAGCGCTTCCACATGAATCTGTAGAGGCGGCCACCGTAGGCGGATACGATATACCTAAGAAAACAACGGTAACGTTGAATCTGTGGGCTATAGGAAGGAATCCCAACGTGTGGGGAGAAGATGCTTTGGATTTCAAGCCAGAGAGATTTATGAATGAACTGGGTGGGCATGCCAATATTATGGATTTAGTGTCCATTCAATCAGATTTCAGGATGATTCCCTTCTCTGCAGGGAGGAGAGGATGCCCAGGGGCTGCTATGGCTATTCCTATGATTGAGCTTGCACTGGCTCAGCTGCTGCACTTCTTTGATTGGCGACTGGAAGGTACTCCGTCGGCACAAATTCCTCTCGTTGTTCTCCCAACGTTGAGGCCTGAAATCTTTTTGATAAAATCTGTGCTGGAGATTTATTTACTTAGGGAAGAAGCCTTTTCCAGTGGTGTTTAATCAAATCTAGATGTATAAAATAGCTCAAATTTCAGCCTGTTGTAACTTCATTTAAATATGAAGATAAATTTATATAAGCATGTAAATTTCAAAGACCAGTTTCAGCTCATCTTGCTGGAAAATCCAAGTTCCTAGGTTTCAGGAATGTTTCAGGAATCTTTTCTCTCTGTTTGCTTCTACCATGTTTATAAGGGAATTCAATTTTGATGCCGATTTATTGTCCAAAAGAGGTTAAGTGGCTCTCCTGAAGCTATATTACAGTTGTTTGAAGAATGGAAGGATAACCGTTTTGTTGGTCGGGGATCGCGCCCTTTCTACGATCTCTAGGGTTCTATTTTTTCTTGTGTTCTGGTGGTCTTTTGTTCAGTTACTTCTCCTTCTGCTGGAGACCGTCTG
>LPNX010943777.1:4386-32949 GCA_001517045.1 Pseudotsuga menziesii
ACAGACCAATGTTATCAAAAACCGGACCGGTCATCGAATTAGTAAAGCCCAAAATGTGAACCAGACCGGAACCGACAAAAACCCGGGTAAAAAACCAGCTGACTAAAAAATACATAAAATATTCATATTTTGTAAAAAACATATATATATTCATGTGCATACATATGAATCCAGACCATTAATACAAAGATATGCAAAGTTTCTCATATATAGAGCAAATATGGGTGCAAATATCCAAAGTAGCACCAAGTGCAATACATCTCTGAGGTTCTGAACCAAAGTACATTAACAAAGAGGCTCCAAAGTACATAAAAAAAGTTTTATTTTCTAGTTTTTTTAAAAAAAATTGAGTTTCCTGAGTCCCCAGTCTAGACCGGCTGGTTCGACTAGTTTTGGCCGGTTCCGTACCTGGTCTGGAAAAAAATCCAGTTTTTTGAATTTTTTTTGCTGACCGAACCGGCCAACCCTATAAACTGGTCAGACTGGCCGGTTTTGCCGGTTCCGGTCTGGTTCCGATAACACTGATACAGACCACCATACACACTCAGGAAATTTGTGAGCAACCTGTTAGTGAGTAATTCTGGAAATCTGTGCAGTGGGAAGGGCACTTTTCCTTATCAAGCTCAGCTATTATATAAATAAAGTGCCCACTACTTCACTGATCAGTTGGCTGGGAATTTGTGGAAGGCAGCAGCTCCTTCAAGGGATAATCTACTAGTCTATGTTAACAAACATTAGCTGTCATTTACAGCAAACATTGCCCAGGCATGTCACATTAGCACACCAGGAGGAGAGAACAATAGTTCAATTCTGTGTCATGCTAGCAGCAAGGAGGCTCTAGTTTCCCTAAATATAGGGGGGCTGGGTTCTCTAAAAGTTAAGATCCTTTCAAGCCTTATTACATATATGATGTTGAGCCTATAAGCCGGCCTAAATGTAAGATCCTTAAAGTGCCTTATCTCAAGGGGTGTTTTCACCTGTATAATATAGAAGCCCTCCCAAGAATTATGGCATACATAGAGTTTTGCCTCACTTTATGTCTTTAAAAGCCTAAATCAAAGTGGCTATCTGCCTCAATAAGGAGCTATCTGCGTTAAAAGAAAGGCTAGCCTAAATAGAAGGGATATCTGCGGGTTATCTATGCCTCAATCTAGGCCATCTTTATAAATAGAACCGTCTGACTAAATATAAGAGCTACCTGCATTAATAAAAGGGATGATGCATAATTAATTACATTATGAAAAAAGGCTCAACTTTATATTTGTCTCTGTCATCACGTGGGAGCAAGAAAGGGCAGTTCCAGCGTTGAGAAATCATGTGGGGCGCCCTTGAGGAAGAGGTATCAGTAGGGATGGAATTTGATGGGTAAAATGCCCGTCATGGGTCAATTTACTCGTCAAATACAACAAAATTTTTGCCTAGACCGTCAAAATCTGGCTTAGAATATAGAAAATGTTTAACATTTTGTTTGTTACTGGCAGTTTTGATGGGTGTCCGTCATTTGAAATTCCAACTTTATATTTGTCTCTGTCATCACATGGGAGCAAGAAAGGGCAGTTCCAGCATTGAGAAATCATGTGGGGCGCCCTTGAGGAAGAGGTATCAACAGGGATGGAATTTGACGGGTAAATGCCTATCATGAGTCAATTTACTCGTCAAATACAGCAAAAATTTTGCCGAGACCGTCAAAATCTGGCTTGGAATACAGAAAACGTTTAACATTTTGTTTGTTACCAGCAGTTTTGACGGGTGTCCGTCATTTGAAATTCCAAACCTGGGTATCATATTAGATTTGCAGCTGAGCCATTATTGTGATCATTGGGAAGAAAATGAGTTGCTACAGGAGTATTGGGTATTTTTATTTAATGCTGTGCAGTTTTCTACATTTCTCCTCAATCTACACGCTGAATCAAGAGCAACATGTAAGGGGACCAGATCTGAAATTCTTCAAAATCAGAAATGCACAAACCACAGGTTCAGAGCAAACCACACTCAGATAATGGATAATAAATACTCTTAGGAACAAAATTGTTACATAAAAGAGGAGATACCAAATTTTACTTCTGTTTTGCCCACATTTTTAACATAAGATCATTGAGTATTGAATTTACCTAAGAATGGTATCTATCCAGTAGACCAATGAATAGAAGGACCAAACTTCACTGGATGTTTGCAGATGGCTTGCTGGTTTGTTTTGATAATGCTCTCTTAATGCTGCTTTTGCTCTGGTTGAGCTGTATTTCAGATCTGGCTCTCTATCATTTCCAGCAGATGCTCATCCCATGCGGCCCATGCAATCCCAGCCCCATTACTCCATAGAATGCGCTCAGCTTTTAATCCAGCATGAAGATATTTCTCAATGGGTGAGGTAAAACATTCCAGTGATATCAGTAATGAAGACGTTTGAACAAGAGAATTCACTGGCGTCTTTGATGTGCACAGCATTGGCGGGCATCTCTCAAAATTTTGATTTGCAAAATTTTGATGTGCACAGCATTGGCCCGCTTCTATTGTAAAAAACTTTTACTGAAATTAAAAATTTTCCACTAGGTATATGTATTTAATAAAAATATAAATAAACAACTTAATGAACTTAATGTTAACCATTAGAGTAGTTAAAAAAGAAGTAAGTTGTAGGGTTTACTTAAATATAAATTTATATAAATTTATATATTTTTTAATATGTTAATAGTAATTTTTTTATATAGTTAAGTATATAAAAAAATATTGGTCATATTTATCTTTGGCTTAAAAAACACCACATTTAATTACTAATATATATCTTTATATATTTTTATATTTTTAAATAAATTTTTATATAACATAATAAACTCATAAGGATATGGTTAAATTTTTTTTTTTTAATTATGTTTATATATTTTGAAATATGTTTTTTATATATATCATTATATATTTCAATATATATATATAATTGTAGGTGCAGTTGATATTGTGGTAGGTAATAAATCCATTTTCAAATAATTTTTTATTTATATTCTATATATTTCAATATTTATAAAAAAATGTTGGTGCCTGAATATTGTGGTAGGTAATAAACCCACAAATTTATGTATAAAAAAACCCTCTATCTAATTAAAAAAATAATAATGTAATTAATGTGGTCAACATGTTTTCATCCATTAATAACTCCAATGTGTGGAGAAGGCGTGCATATTGGATTTCGCTTTCCAAGACAATTTGGGGCACCTTGGGCAGATATTATTTCACTCTCCAAGAAAATTATAATATTAAAATATTCCATTATTATGAGATTGTGTAATAAAATATTGTTTAAGACCTATACGGTGTTTGACTTTTAAAGCAATTTGATTGGCTAATGCATAATGACATGGAATTTGGGTGAAAAGTTAAAAGGCCCATTTTGGGTTGAAATTTCCTCTAATGTTGGTTCCATATGTGTTCAATACGCATGCAACATGGGCCCAGTAATTTTATTAACCCTAAAACTTGTCGATAGTTGTCACCCTATTTGTAGCTTTTAATGAGAGTTTTGATCACATCATGAATTGGGTATCCTAGTAATAGTAATCATATGCATGTGTAAACACTCATCACATATTATGCTTCATTCAAGATTTCATGAATATCATAGAACCGGTGCACATTTGTCTACACAGTGGTGATCATGGGCATCGATAAGTAGAAACATGTGTTTGTAAGATGGAAAATCTGCTCTTTTCGCACATATGATAGTTCACTTATCCAGCTGTCTTGGGTTATTACACTCTGATCACTCCATTTAGTTTGTTCTATTTATATAATAATAGTGGCTCAGTGAATTACTTAACCATTGTAGCCCAGCCCTATTAATCTATTAATGAGACACAATAGGAGTTGTATGGTTGGAGTTGAGTACACAAACAGAAATGCCAATAATAGAGTAATATGACATCAAGATATCAGAGAATTAAGTACTTAGACAAGCGATTAGCCCATAAAGTGGACAGAACTTAGTACGTGTTGTGTCCTCTGTTGAAGGGAAAAGAAGGAAGGCATTCTTGCAACTTCATCATATCTACTATGTTGCAAGAAGAAGAATTTATTCACCTATTCTAAGGTTTAAAGGGGTAAAATGTTGATGGTTAATAAAAGACTAGAATGAATCTAGATGTGGTAAATTATGCATACTAACCTCAACTGATGATAATTTATGGTGATCACCAATGAGTATGCAACACTTTAAGTTTAGCATGCTTGTCTTCTCGTATTTGTAACAATTTATGCACCTTCCTTTATAACATTCATCAAGCATTTCCATACAATCACTCTCACTGAGCAAATTTTCACAAACAGAGAATGGGTTTCTTTCTAGGGAAACAATATGTGTATTTCCCATTATCCAACATTCCAATATTCATGGCACAAGTTAAGATGGAAACTTTAGAGCAGAGGATGGCCCTAAGTGCCTCCTTGGAAATGTGAGATCACCCCTAAACTTTGAACTCGTATAGATTTACTCTCTATATAATGGACGTTGTATTCCTAATTCCAGCTGTTGGGTTTCCTTGTTGTTCAAGAAATTAACTGCACAATTTTCCTCATTGAGTACAATCCACTAGAAAGTGCAACTTGATGTAATAACCATGATGCTATACCTATCAACTATTTCTGCACCACTATTTTCCCAAACAAACAATCCAACAATTGTTCATGTTACTTTCTACATTTGAAATGTTCTTCAACTCTTTTGATTTTAGAAAATATATAATGTCCAAGCTATAAAATACTACAATAATACTCCAATGGTCCACCCAAATGCAATGCAACAACACCTTGGATCTCTAAATCCACCAACAAGGTTAACCAACAATATCAACATTAGCTTGTTCTGGTATCTTCATCCATGAATAGGTATGGTATGGAGTGTTACCCTTTCAAATGCATCTGCATTTTTAGTGGTCATGGTGTTCGTTACTAAAACAAGGCAGTCCCGCTATGGTCCTGGCATCAAAAATATTCTAAGCTTTTTTTTAAGACAAGATGGGGGATTAAAGAGTGGATCAAGAAAAACTACGACATTAGCAGCAGTGAGTGGAAGGTATCCATATACTTGTCAGCATTTATGCACAGCAAGAAGTTAGAGAGGGGCTTCTGGTTTTCTTATACTTGATACATTGAAGAGTGAGATATCACTGGGAAGCCCGAGTTACATCCTCAATAATTGATTCCATTGACTATCGTGAATTGTACAGAGCTTCTGCTAGAACAGGAACAACCTCCATTTTATCCACAATTATGTATTTCATTTGGGACAAACTCCTCCTTATATCTACAGCAATTCCCCTTAAAGCCTCCAGCACGACTTTTCCCTTGTTCCAAAGCTGTGTGTGCCCTTCTCTATTCTCCGAAAATTTTCCATTAGATTGCAAATGAAGGGCATGATCTCGAGAGTACAATTTCCAAACCCCTAATAATCCCACATTATTTTCACAAATAATGTTCACCAATTTGATTGGGAGAAAGAACAGGAAAAATTTTAGCTAGCCGGATCTTAATTCTGTGCGCAACTTCCTTCCTTTTATAATATCGCTTTCTTTTATTTGGATCACCAATCGTGTTTTCTTTGAATTCAATACTTTCCATAGAATATATCATTTGTTTTACAACCTCAGTGAGCTCTAACATCATGAACACTCCAAGATTTCCCGGATGGAAAGGTCCAACTTGGTTTCTTTCCATGAGTCGAATCAAGCCATCAACCAAATCAGAAACATACTAAAATATCTTTGTTTTGTTATTATCACCATAGACCACCAAAGGTTCTTTCTATAGTGCATGAGCAAAAAAGTATCTAAAAATACATCCATCATCGCCACACATTCTGGGCCCATATGTGTTGAATAAGCATGCAATGTGGGCATAGTAATTTTATTAACCTTGAAACCTGTCAATAGTTGTCACCCTATTTGTAGATTTTAATGAGAATTTTTATCACATCATGAATTGGGTATCCTAGTAATCATATGCATGTATAAACACTCATCACATATTCTGCTTCATCCAGGCTTTGATGAATATCATAGAACTGGTGCATATTTGTCTACACGGTGGTGATCATGGGCATCGACAAGTAGAAACATGTGTTTGTAAGATGGAAAATATGCTCTTTTCGCACATATGATAGTTCAATTATCCAACTATTGATAATTGATGGTGATGACCAATGAATATGGAACACTTTAAGTTTTGCATGGTTTTCTTCTTGTATTAGTAACAATATGTGCACCTTCCTTTATAACATTCATCAAACATTTCCATGCAATCACTCTCACTGAGTGAATTTTCACAAAGATAGAATGGGTTTCTTTACAGGGAAACTATATGTGTATTTCCCATTATGGAATATTCCAAGATGCCTGGAACAAGTTAAGATGGAAAATTTAGAGCAGAGAATGGCCCTGGGAGCCTCTTCGGAAAGGTGAGAACACCCTTAAACTCTGAACTGGTATAGATTAACTCCATATATAATGGATATTGTCTTATTAGTTTCAACTGTTGGGTTTCCTTTCTATTCAAGAAATTAACTGCATAATTTTCCTCATTGAGTACAATCCACTAGAAAGTGCAACCTAATGTATTAACCATGATTCCATACCTATCAACTATTTATGCACTCATGTTTTCCTAAACAAGCAATCCAACAATTGTTCATGTTACTTTGTAAATTTGAAATATTCTTCAACTCTCCTTCATTTTATTTTAGAAAATATATAATGTCCAAGCTATAAAATACTACAAGAATACTCCAATGGTCCACCCAAATGCAATGCAACGACACCTTAGATATCTAAATCGACCAACAAGGTTAACCAACAATATCAACATTAGCCTATTTTGATCTCTTCACCCATTAATGGGTATGGTATGGAGTGTTACCCTTCCAAATGCATCACTTTTAGTGGTCAAGGTGTTTGTTACCGAAACAAGCTAGACCCGCTATGGCCCTACCATCAAAGGTATTCTACGTTTTTTTTTTTGAGACAAGATGGGGGACTAAAGAGTGGATCAAGCACAACTATGACAAGAGCAGCAATGAGGAGCAGAAGGTATCCAAATACTTGTCACCATTCATGTACAACAAGAAGTTAGAGAGGGGCTTTTGGTTTTCTTATATTTGATATATTGAAGAGTGAGATATCACTAGGAAGCCTGAGTTACATCCTTAATAATTGATTCCATTGACAACCGTGCATTGTCCAGAGCTTCTGTTGGAACAAGAAAAACCACCAGTTTGTCCACAATTCTATCTTTTATTTGGGACAAACTCCTCTGTATATGTGCAACAAATCCCCTTGAAGCCTCCATCATGACTTTCCCCTTATTCCACAACTGTGTGTTCTCTGCTCTATTCTACGAAACTTTTCCATTCGATTGCAAATGAAGGGAATGATCAGGAGAGTACAATTTCCAAACACCTTATAATACCACATTATTTTCACAAATAATGTTCATACAAAATCAGAGAATCTCGAAAACAATTGTAAATTCAAATAATGTAAATGTAATATATGTTTTCATCTAGGAATAGTTTTCTAGGTCACAATAACATCAACAAAAGGCACATTTCCAAATCTTGTAAACATCTTCCTAAAGAAAATGAATGGATGTATTGAGAGGGAATTCGATAAATAGGTACCATGTTTGAGAATTTCAAAAGAGTAAGTGAAGAAATGTAGACCTACTCAGATGAATCGAGCATAGGGCTGATCCTAAGAATATCCTTTGCAATCTCTCCATAGTTGTTTCTACTTCTTCTTATGTTGCCTCTCATAACCCACAGAACCCTCCTAGCCTTGAGCAATTGCAAAATATTTTGATAAGTTATTTGGTGCCAACCAATTGGTTGAGTAGTCATTTGTGGAATTGGAGGATGAAATGTCCATGGGTTTAGGAAAATCAGCCATGAATTCCATCAAACATAGGTGGGTCGATAGGTGCACTTGCATATAGTTTTTTGTTTTAGAAATTATGTTTTCACATATTTGTTTTATTATTATTATTATATTTTGTTAATTTGTTTTATTTTATATTTATTTTAATAATCATTATAAAACTTGTTTTGTTTTACAAAATAAGATTAATATAGAACTTGTTTAGTTTTATAAAATAAGATGAGACCAAGACCTCAAATTTCTGTAAATTCCTTAATGAGAGGTTCATGAGATGATGATTTAGGTTGATTGTGGTATTACTGTAGCATTGCTTCATGAACCATTATTTCAATTTTATTTTTTTTAATTCTCCTTTATTATGCTATTAGGATGATAATCTATTTATATATTTATTTAATGTCGTAATTTTGTGATCAATCCCATTTCAGATACAAAACAAGCAACTTTGGATGTGAGTGTATGGATGGAAGTATGCAAACACAATCTTTGTTTTTGCAAAGTTTAGAATTTCCACTAACATTCTAGAATACAAACTAATATTCGAAAGGAGGGTATATTTAGCCATCATTGTTTTCTCCTTGAGGCTATTTAGTGCAGTGAAATTTGGAATTTAACATCAAACACTCGAGAAAGAGAAGATATGTAGAAATACATATTAATTGAGTTAATTGATACAATTTGCTAGCAGCTTTTCATTGTGGTTTGACCACTTACTATACATGACCATCCCTAACTACCAATACTAATTGTTATTTATTAACTTGATTGGTCACTAACACTCATGTGATATTTATTACACATTAATACATAATATATCAGGGATCCTAATATATTATTGAGCATCGCTTATTCTAGCACCTCGTCTTAACACGAAATAAAATATTTTTTAACTCCCCTCAATATAAAATCCATAGCAAATTACTTAGTAACTAAGAATAATTACAAAAGTTGAAGGGCATTCGTGTTTATTCTTCAATAATGCAAAACTTTTTTGGTTCTCAATATCTAAACACTACATTATGTTGTATGATGCAAGTTGTGTTGGTAAAGAAATGTATGCAATGTCATATCAACCAAGTTTTGCATTGGGACATCAAAGGTAATTTCTTGATTTTATCAATCTTTTTTCTTGTCTTTCTTTTATTATGAGATATGATTATTGAAACAAGTGTTTGAACATGGAATTTTATCCTTTAAATATGATATAATCTACCAATCAATAATAATGGGATTCTAAAGATGATGGATATTTTCATGACAAGATCTTTCTGTAGTGACCAAAATGGAAACCTGACCAATAGAGTAATCACATTGTGATATAAGTAAGTGAAATATGAACTATTTTATGATCACAGTCATGTTTTTCTATATTATGAATGTTTTAGTGTTTACAATGCAAAATCTAGATGGAACTTCTTTAGGGTGTTTATTTTTCATTCTAATGTTATGTGTATCCCCTTGGAGCTTCCATTTCTGGATTCTTTGTTTCTTTATGTTAGAAATAGTAATCTCACTACCATCAAGTATTCCTCTGACATGGAAAGTTTTTCATTCATATTTAAATGGATGTTGTTCATAGTCCTTAGGTAGTTATACCCATTTCCAACATCTGCACAATGACTGTACAGTAGATTCCTATGCCTTGTCATGATTGTAGTTTGTTAAGTATATTTGATTCTATTCCTTCTCCTGATGTTTCAAATAATACATGGTTTTTGATAGAAAAAAAACAAAAAGATAGCCTCATCCTATACTCTATGGCCCCATGCATATGCTTATATCCAATGTTGTTAGGGATCATGTATATCTCCTAGTGCAAGAACTGCAACATCACCCTAGGAAGTGATTAAAAATTATGAATTGGCATCACAATATATCCTAACCATTTGTCGTTGTGGATACTCATTAGCTTGATGGAAGAAGGAACTTTGCTCATCCTATGATGGATAGGATCCATGTGAAGCACCAACAATTGGGTTGATCATCCTCTTTTGATTCTCCTTATTGCTCCACTTATACTTAGTTCTAGGGTGATCATGCTTATCTACTGTATCCTTGGAATCCACACTAAGATAATTGTTGTTGATAGGTATAATATAGTGGTACACTTATGGTTGCTAGGGAATAGTGATTTTTGCAATTCCATGAATCCAATTTCTTGAGTTTTGTTCAAAATTCCTAGAAAATGTTTATGGATTTCATAACCTACTTGATCATATATTGTGAACTTATATAATCTATCATCCTTTTTCGACCATTAGATACTCAAAGTTGTGTATTGATCATTTTTACCATTACAGAGGACTCTGTAATTTAGGTTCTCAAATTATTAAATGGTGCTAGCTCAATGGAAGAGCTCCTACCTTAGAAGCAAAAGGTTGCTGGTTCAATTACTCCATGCCCTAATGATATTATAATATCGATTAAAAACAACTAAATTAGTAACAAAATAATAGGAGATAAGTGACCAAACCATTGAGAGATAAGTGACCAAATAGAATGACCAAAATTCGTATGTAAAATTACTAAAAACAACTAAATTAGTGACCAAAAAATGAGATATGTGAAACTAGGCATTAAAAAAGATGCAACACATGGTGCTAATGACGAATCCAAACATGGCATTAATATGGTAACAAAATAAGATGCGAAACTACGCATTAAAAAGGATGAAACACGTGGTGCTAATGATGAAGCCAAACATGGCATTGATATGGTAGCAAAATAAGACGTTACTTTGGATGAAAAACATGGCACTACATAGGAAGCAAAATATGGTGCAACAATAGAAGAAATAGTTGGCATAATTTTTTTGGCAAAACATGATGGAAAAAAGGAAGCAAAAATTGGTGCAAATTTGGAAGCAAAAATTGGCACATATGTGGAAGTAAAACATGGTGAAAATGGGATGCTACAGTGGTAGAAAAAATGGATGCAATATTAAATGCTAATTTTGATGCTAACATGGTGCT
The DNA here is from genome assembly GCA_001517045.1 of Pseudotsuga menziesii. Lineage (NCBI taxonomy): Eukaryota > Viridiplantae > Streptophyta > Pinopsida > Pinales > Pinaceae > Pseudotsuga > Pseudotsuga menziesii. Next base: position 15,272 of record LPNX010943777.1, read on the forward strand.
ATTAAGGATGCAAATATGATGCTAATGGGGATGTCATTTAAGAATCAAGTAGGCACTCACTAGGAAGCAAAAATAAGACGTTATTTAGGAAGCAAACCTTGACGTTGTTTAGGAAGCAAAGTTGGATGCTATTCTGGAAGAAAAAAATAGACGCTATTTTGGACGACATAAAGGATGCTATATAGGAAGCAAAAAAAACGTTTTTTGAGACGCTTTAAGTTTTGTCCATGGTGCATCCCATTTAGTGTCTAGTTTGACCACTCAATGCAAAAACAAATTACACTAAAAAGGGACACTAATTCCAAGATTTGTTGTAGTGTACCCTTCCTCTGGTGTATTTAAGGGAAATTTAACAGGAAAGTGAGTTGAACTAAATCAAAGAAAATGGATGTTTAGATATGAGTATAAATAAGGATCTGATTGTAGTAATTATTTAAGTAAGCAGAGGCAACTTCCTGCATGGAATACATATGCATAGGAAAAATGGTTAACTATGCATTGAAATAACATATGAATGTCAACCGCGCAGATAGGAGGCCTAATACGAGAATAGTTGCACACATTACAGTGCTCCACTCTATATAGTCTATGGTGAAGCAGGAGTCACAACTGAGGTCGAAACAACAACTTCTGGGCCATTTCATGTGCCTTCTTCTCTATCACAAATAGACCATAACTAGCACAAACAACAAATATGCAAAGGAGTCTCATTTTTCTGTCGTAAAAACACAAACAGAAACCAATGGCTCAGATCAATGAATCTGGATTGCAATATTTAGTTGTTGTAGAAATCTCCTTATTTCACGTTGTGGAAGAGCTTGTCATGACCTAGAATAGCCTCCTATTCAACTGAACTGAATTGGCACCATGGAAAACCATTCTGATGGAAACATGGAGACCACAACTATATAGATATTGTCATCTGCCAGTCGTTCTTCACTTTCTTTACGACACACTTGCTTGAAGAATCGCGAGGGAGCTCCAGAAAACACAACCAGATCTAACTTCATTAAGAGACAGAGAAAGAGAGATCAAATCCATCCTGTAGACGCCCATGTTATGTAAAGGATTCAGGACAGGTATGGAAAAAACATAGCCAATAACCTTCCAAGTACAATAAATAAGAAAAAACTATGCCATAAACCTCTAGCATCCATGTTGATCTCAAATTGATGGGGGTGATATGATTGCACAAGAAATTCATCAATCACCTCAAGCAACAACAAAGTGTAGTTCTCTTCAATATGGATCTCTCCTCTCCTTCTAAACCACATGGATCTAAATGTTCAGAGGTTTATTGCTGATCGAATTTGAAAAAAACCAAGGTAATTAAAACTGCCTATATTCGAACACATTACTTAGGATATCAGCGTTGGTGGAAAAAAACAAGGTCCACTCTTTTATAAACCCACTTAAAGAGTCAAAATGTTAGAAAAAGTGGCCACCTCTCAAAACCATGATTGTTTCGTGAAAGTATTTCAAGCGTAATAAAAAAAAATCAAATTTGTTAGAAATATTAATTAATCGCAGATCCGTATTGGAGTTCGGTCGACTCTGAAAGAGTTTATGCCAGTTCAATCTCTATCAAACAGTGTGATAATATGGAACAATCCATGATTCTGTCATGCAAAACCAGTCAAATTAAATTTCTGAAGCTAATTTTTTAGGTAGATAGTTATTACATTCGTTAATGTTGATTTACTGAGAAGAATTTCTAGTTTTCCTATAAATAGAAGAAGCAGATTGTAAATTAAGTAAGACACAATATACACAGCAAAGAGAAATATGAGAAAATTCTGAGTAGAGAGTAAAGAGCATAGTGTCGAGGCTCAAGCTTGTGTGGGTAAGTATCTCTGTAAATTTCACGTTTACATTTACAACATATAGTTCTTTGTTATGTCTTGACAAGTTATATAAATAAAATAGATTATGGTTGAATACATGTTTATTTATCCGCATGTTCTCTCCATACTTACTTTATTAAATGTTGTTTACATTTACGGTTTGAGTGAAATATCAAAGAATACATAAAATTTTCACCGAGTTAGAGTCCCATAATGTTTGGATATATGATTTTGTTATTTTGTCGAATTGTTGTTGGGTCGGGTTTTAATTCATGTTACCGATCGATGAAAAATATTATTGATTTCATAATTCTTTAGACTAAGAAAAAATTACTTTATGAAATTCAACTAAAAGTGGTTAAGTCAAAGTAAATGGGTGGAAGTAAAATAGTCGAAGTAAACTTGTCAAGTAATTATGTAAACCAGTCGTAGTAAACCTGTCGATTAAGTTCAGTCAAAATAAAATCGGGTTGAAAATCCTGACCAAATTTAGTCTTTTAAAAAAAACTTGTCGAAATATTCTGGTAGACTTGTCTAGTCGGATTTAGACAAGTTTTACCCCAGAAGTAAAAAGAAGTCGAAGTCTGGACGTGAAATTTTTTTGACTGAGCAGTAAATCGAGCTTAACCGTCTCAGTTTTTTATAATGGTATCAGAGCGAGGTTAAGGAAAGAAATCATGTCTTAAATGTGAAAAAGTAATTTTCTAAGGAAAAATAAATAAAAAAATGGCTTCCACTTCTGGTTAAAACATGTCGACTTTGCAAACTCCAATTTTTACAAGAAAGAATTATGAATGTTGGTCTCTAACAATGAAGTCTTTGTTCATAGGTCAGGATGTTTGGGAAATTGTCCAGAATTTTATGCAGAATGAGCAGATCAAGCAGTATATAACAATCTCACACAAGATGAGAAATATGCCTTGAGGGAAAAGGGGAAGAAAGATGGAAAATCCATGTTCTACATACATCAAACCATGCATGAAAGAATACTCCTAAGAGCAGCAACAAAACTTACCTCTAAGTAGGAATGGGACACATTGGAAACTTCGTATCAACATTTGGACAAGGTAAAGAATTCCAAGTTGCAGATTCTTAGAAGAGATTTTGAATCTTTATCGATGAAAGATTCAGAGTAGGTAGACTCATTCTACACTAGATTTGTTGGTTTGATAAATCAACTAATATCTCATGGAGTAAAAATATAATACAAAAGGGTGGTTGAAAAAATTCTCAGAAGTATTCCACCAAGATTGGAATTCTTGGTTGTGACCTTGGAAGAAAAAAAAGACATGCCGGTGTTTACCATTGATGAGCTGCAAGATTCACTCATCAATCATGAACATAGATTAGAAGAACAAATACATTATTGGAAGGTACATTTGAAGCACAGTCGTCCATAAGCCGTGGTAGAGGAAGGGGGAGAAACAACTCCATAGGTGAAGGAAGAATATCTTCTAGAGGAGGATGCGGTAGAAGTCCTTCAAATGTTGTTGATAGAAAAAAGAATTAGAATCCAAGTCATCCAAGTGGTCAGAGGTTTGATAAATAAAAAAATTAATGTCATTATTGTAAGAAATTTGGTCATTATGCATATGAATGCAGGAAGAAACAATATGACCAAGGAAAACAAATCCAAATCAGTCGACCAACACCAGCACTCCATTGAGCGCAATGTTAATGGCATAAGCATCTCCAATTAAATGCAATGTTGTCCAAGAAATTCCACATGACATATGGTACTTAGATTCAAGCTGGAACAATCATATGAATAGTAATTTAAATTTGTTTTCCATTCTACATAATTCAGTTCAAACTGATGTTACACTTGGAAATAATGTCCAAGTCACTATTTTGGGAAAAGGTACTATTGGTATTCTAATCAAACACGGGGAGAGTAAGTTTATTCCTGATGTCTATCATGTCAAAGATCTGAAACATAATTTGTTGAGCATTGGACAACTGCTACAAAATGAGAGAAGATAATTGTTGTGTGATTAAAGACAATTGTCCAAGCAACTAGTTGATAGAAAAAGTGCCAGTGACAAGAAATCACTTGTTTCCATTGATTATAATTCTAGACATGAAAGGAAAGAAAAATACAAGAGTTGCATTCAAGGCAAGAAGTAAAGAAGCAATTGAGCACTTCGACAAGAAAGAAAATGATAGTGCTGAATTTCAGGTAGGGTTTCAAACAAAAGTTCATGATGAATCTTGGTTGTGGCATTTCATATTTGGACATCTGTATTTTGGTGGGATGAAGCTACTTCACACAAAGAATATGGTGAAAGGATTTCCATTGATCTACAAACCAGAAAGAGTTTTTGAAGGATTCATTTTTGGAAAGCAACATAGAGATATTTTTCCAGTCAAAAAGTCATATAGATCATGCAAACCACTTGAAATTGTGCACTCTAATATTTGTGGTCCAAGGTAGACATCATCCATTGGTGGTTGCATATATTTTCTTAATTTTATTGATGACTACTCAAGAAAAACATGAGTATATTTTCTGAAACACAAATCTTATGCATTTAGTTATTTTTAGAAGTTCAAGGCACTCGTGGAGAACCAGAGTGGACATCGCATAAAAATATTAAGGACCGATAGAGGAGGTGATTATGTTTCAAATGAATTTCAAAATTTTTGTAAGACCCATGGCATACAAAATCAATTCATTGCACGGTATACACCTTAGCAGAATGGTGTTTCTGAAAGAAATAATATATACATTATGGAGATGGCATGCAACATGACGACAACCAAGCATTTGTCAAATGAATATTGGGCTGAAGCAGTAGAAACTGTTGTATATATCATGAACTGATGTCCAACACGGAGTGTAAAGAAAAAAGTTTCCTAAGAAGCATGGATAGGTATGAATCTTAGTGTTTCTCATTTAAAAAAGTTTGGTTGTGTTGCATATGCTCATGTTCCAAATGAGTTGAGAAAGAAGCTAGACAACAAGGGATGGAAATGTATTTTTGTTGGTTATTTTAAAGACACAAAAGAATACAAGTTGTATGATCATGTCGCAAGGAAAGTTATCATCATTCGATATGTTCAATTTGTTGATAATGAATCATGGGATGGAACTGTCGACATAAATGTCAAAATTGTGTCGAATGTCGACAATGATGACATGATGGAGGAAGTGGTTCAAATACCACATGTAAGTAAACCGGTTGGAGCACCATTGACTCCCATGACACTGTGACATGGTTCGACACAAGGAACATCAACACAAGTTGTAGCTCAAGCTACACCGACAAGCACACCAAGAGGACAACAGAATCCATCAAGTATTTTGTCGAGGTTGACATTGACAGAACCAGTCAAGACAAGAAATCTACATGAAATATATGAAGCTGGTATACCAAATTCATTCTCTCTCTTTTCATTATTTTCTCCTATATATGATCTACTAACATTTGAGGAAGCTTTCAAAGAAGAAGTATGAGAAAAATCCATGGATGAAGAAATAGAATGCTTTGAGAAGAATTAAACATGCCAAGCTGGTATATGTACCAAAATATAAAGATGTAATCAACGTAGAATGGGTTTACAAGACCAAGCAAGATGATGATGGGAATCTGCAGAAGCACAAAGAAATAATGGTCGTAAGAGGGTTCACACAATAGCCTGGCATAGAATTCAATGAAACTTTTGCACATGTTGCATGCATGGATACAGTCAGAACAATCTTAGCCATTGCTGCACAAAACAAATGGCATGTTTATCAAATGGATGTTAAGTCACCATTTTTGAATGGCTATATATGAAGAGGAAGTATATGTGGAACATCCACAAGAATATGAAGTTCCAGGTCAAGAGCATAAAGTGTACAGGCTGAAAAAGGAACTTTAAGGTTTGAAGCAAGCTCCTAGAGCTTGGTATAGTCAGATTGATTCCTATCTCACTGAAAATGGATTTCACGGAATTGAAAGTGAACCGACATTGTACACCAAAGTTAATGATAAAGGTAAGATGTTAATTGTCTTACTGTATGTAGATGGTTTAAAATTTACTGGTGACTTTGGCATAGAATATTTTAAAGCAGTCATGGAAAGTGAATTTGAAATGACTAATTTGGGGATTATGAAATTTTTCCTAGGCATTGAAGTCTAGTAGTTTGAAAGTGGCATATTTCTATCACAGTATAAATATGCAAGTGAAGTTTTGAAAAGATTTAATATGTCTAATTGCATGACAACGGGTGTGTGCATGGTGATGAGGGTCTCTTTTGACACATTAGATGCAATAGAAAACTGGAAAAAAAAGACATTCGTCAACTTGCATGGATATTTTGAGACACTTACACAATGAATATTGTGGTGACTAAAAAACAATAAATGTAGGAAATTGAATGATATTTCCAAATATATAATTGTTTTCTATTAAAAATGTTGTTAACCATCTAAAGTTGGATATTTTTTAACGTGCACTTTTTATTTTTGAGACAAATTATAAGGTATATGTTTTTGTGGGTGTAGACTCTAAGTGATTAAATCATGGAATAAACTTACAAAAACCAGTATACACATAGAGAACATATAGTACTAGTGCACGACTATTTTCCAATAATAAAAATAATAATTTTTTTAATTATCTAAGAGATCAAACCTCGAAAACGGTATGTCAATTGTGGGTGCAACGTTTGAATTTCTTAATGCAATTATTTGGAAATGGGTTTTTTATAGCATGTATAGGTCGGTGTTATTTAGTGCTCCATACATTTTTTTTTAAATGATTGAGAAACCAGAGATATATGGATGAAACACTAACAGTGTGTTTTTTAAGTTGAGGAGTGATGACAGAAGATAAAAAAGAAAAAAATATGTATTCTTGTTAAAATTTACATATTTGGAATCTACAAAAAAAACCATATCTGTTTCTAAAATTTCATAAAAAATGGAGGTGTGCAGCATACTGTAACCAACAACTAAAGATGAACATATTGAAAATTTTGATATAATGCTGAATTAGCCATGGTTTATCATACTCCAAGGCATAGGCATGTTGAATCCAAAGCAAAGTCCAAAGCAAACACATATGCAAAAGATTTCCATGCAATTATGGGTAGAGGCTCAGCCTTATCATTTTGAGGAAATACATTTTTGAATTTAAACAAAACGTGTGCTCGTTATAATGAACAATAATCCATGCGCGTTAATAACAATGGGATCATATTTTGATGAATCACAACATGCACTCATTTTCAACTACTACAACGAGTTTTTTGTTGTAAGTTATACCAATACTAAGATTACTTTATGTCCCCCCTTCCCCCTAACTCTTACAAACCCCCCTCCTCCTCTCCCTACCTCTAAGTGCCCATCCTCCTGTCCCGACCTTTAACCCCCCCTTTCTCTCCCAAACACCCCACTGACCCATTTGTTCTCACTCTCTCTCACACACCTATGTCCCCCTTTAACACTAACACTTGCATGTCACTTCCCCCCTGTAATGTCCCCGATTTTGACCCCGGTTACATTAAAAGGTACATGATGTATATATTGTAATTAATCATGGTGAGGAACTAAAGGAAAAATCCCCACCATTGGTTTGGTTGTGTATGTTTCAGCAATAGGGATCGTTGCCGATGGTATATCGTGCTACCCAGCACACTATAGTTTTGGGAATCATGTAAATATGCACATCAATTAAAATAAACCTATAGCCAGCTACAACGGTGCAACGTTGAATGAAAAGGGCATGATTCCTAAGGTTAAGGGGGGGTTGTCCAACCCGTGGGGGTCATTAGGAGTTTTCCATGTGTCAGCCACCCATTAAACTTCTGTTGTCTATTAGTTGGGGGAAGTTATTGCTGAATAGTGGTGGGTGTGGCAGGACTTTTAGTCCTTTCCCATGCGCCCACTCCACCAGCGGACTCTTCCTCTTCACATCGCGGGGGGGGGGGTGCAAAAGAAAACACTCACTCCACTCTCCCACGATCCCACTTCTTCATGGTTTTGTTCTTGCCCACTCTCACATAGGGTTTCTCTGGTTTTTCCTCCCACCACGAGTCGTTCAGGACATCCTCATGCAGAGAGAGATTTTTCTTCCACACGCACACCATTTGGGGAATTCTCCATCGTTTGTTCATCCTCATAGAGAGGGTCATTCGGTTAACTCTCCTCCTGATTCCCCATAGTTTTGCTAAATCCTCACACACAGGATGGAAATGGGATGGTTTTCCTCACGCAAGAGTTGGGGACTGTGATCTCACATAGCGAGCTGGAAGGTTGGACTAAGAGGCACGATTCTGCTATGTGTATGCTTTCCCTATCAATGATAGGAATCTGTCTTCCCCCCCATCTGCGGACTGTCTAAGGTTCCCATTGTTTCATTATGGGATTGGGTTGTTGATCTTCCCTGGTTTCGGGTTGCTGTGTATGCAAGTACCTTGTTGGGTTACCGTTGATTTGTTTTGGCCATGCTAGGGCCAAGAACAACTCTGAAGCATCTGTTTGACCTGAACCGTGTTCACCTTTTTGTTTGGGGCTGTCCCCCTATTGTCTTCATCTTCTACAAAGAGCTATGAACTATTTGTTTTACTACAGTATGCAGTGGCTGGTCTTCGAACTATTGAGAGTAGGATTAGAGGATGGGTATGCTTGAGAAACTGGTGTTTGGAGCCACTCAGATAGAGTGAGACTATTGGCTTTCTTCTTCACAACCCTTAAACAATATTGGAAAGGGAATTCAGGGCCTGTGGGACTGTGAAGCAGAGAAAGGACTGATTCCTGGTGTCAGGTGTGTGGATGTGTTAAAAGTCAGGTTAAATCTGGTATAGGCATCCTTATTTATCCGTTGAGGCCACCATCTTAGGATTTAGCCTTTCCTAGCTCCTTAATGGACTGATAAACCCCATTGTAGGGGATTGGCTGATTTGTGTAACTTGGCTATGTGTAAGCCTACTTTGATCTTATTCGTTGAGGTATCATGCCCAGCTCAGGGGTGGCAGTGTTGCTGAGAGATTGATGAGCATGCTAGCCTATGGTTAGGTGGAACGTTGCAGCGATGTAGCTGGTTATGGGATGAAGTGTGTTTAAGATGAGTATTCTTGACTATTCCATCTCTGCATTTATATTTACTGATTAATGAATATGATGAACCTGTGGTATCCTTGAATGAATGTATGTTTGCTTTCGCTATGTATATGAAGGATTATGCATCTTAGTTTTTTTTATGTTTCAAGCTTATATTTCAGTATTATATTCCTGTTCATGTTCATGGGGCTATTTTCCCGGGATTTTTGATGGTTTGGTAGCATCCTTCTCACCGATCAGATGGTCGGGGACGTTAAAGAATGGTATCAAAGCTAAAGGTTGCAGCATGGGCCTGAATGGGCCATTAAAGTTCAGCTAGGAGAGGCAGGTTGCCTTCTTCCCAGCAGAAAAGTAGAAGAAAACTTGTGCATGACCAAAGAACTTTGGAAAATTCCTCTAAGTATTGGGATCATTGGATCATTGGAGGACTTAGTCTGAAGTCCCGCCGATGCATCAGATCAGCTAAGAGGAAGGCCTCCTGACGGGAACCACGGAAGAAAAAATTAGAAAGTTTCTCTAAGTGTTCAAGCTGTCGACCGTCAAAAAACTTAGTGGGATGCACCTCCAATGCAGTGGACATTTTAGGCAAAAGGGTTTCTGATGGCGCTAGTGGAGAAAAGACAAAGGAAAGAAAATTTTGGAAAAAAAATTCTAAGTCCGATCGTCGACGATCGACAGAAGTTAGGAATGGAACCACCGATGACTACATCAGAAACATTTAGTTGATTACCCACCCATCGTTGCGGCTTGCTCGTGTACTACCCCTCCGATGGGTAGTGGCTTCAACCGTCGATGTCGCAGAGGCTAGTGCTTTCGACAGGCGATGAGAAGAAAATTTTGAAGATTTTTGGTTTGAATAAGGTTGTCAGAAAGTAGATGAATTTCAAGTCGAAACGTCGGCTCAGCTCAGCTAAGGGACACTGAAATGGAAGTAGAAGATAGAGGATATGATCCCAAAGACCATCGGCAAAAGGTAAGTTTCAGCGAAAATCAGTGGACGTAGTCACTGATACAGCGGCAGGAAGGAGGAAAATATAACACACAAATATTTCCAGAAATTTGTTTAAGTCCGGAACTTTTTCACTATCCTTCGGGAAATATTCTTCGAAGCTTCGTCGGAGATGATCGCTAAAACAGCGCCATAGTTTCGGAGATGAATAGTCGATGAGAACGTCGAAGCATCGATGAAAACTAGAGGATGAAGCAGCCGATGCCGTCGGCAAAACTTAGATGATCGAACTGCTGATGCAGCGGCAGACGTCAGAGGAACTTAGTTGTTTGTCATTCCGCCATTGCGGCTGCTGTGTGGACTAACGCACCAATAATTAGAGGATGAGACCGCCAATAGTCAGTGGAGCTGCCGATAGCGATGGCGGAGAGAAGATGAAGAGAAGAGAAAAGTTTTAGGAAACTTTTCTAAGTCGTGGAATCATCGACGATTGGTGATTATTAGTTGATTGCATCACCGATGCCTAGAGGATCAAGTTGCTGATGCAACAAAAGACAAGGAAAGAAGAAAATTCAAAATTTTCTCTAAGGCACGAGATCATCGGCCATCAGGAAATGTTAGTGGATCGGATCATCGATCAAAAAAGGTTCAATAAAGGTGAATCGTAGTTGCGGTTGCCTAGTAAACTATCCATCTGATGTCGCAAAAGAATAGTCACTCCGACCGCCGACAAAGTTGTGAGCTGTGGAAGACATAGGAAGATTGTGGGCCACCATTGCAGAAGCATAGATAACTAGTCGTCTGATGCACAGTACACCATACCGCTGATGCAACGGTTAGTTGGTCTCCTTGCCGATGCGGTAAGGCTTAATGCTCCTCATCACTAATAGAATTCGGAGTGTTAGACCGCTATAGGCTTGACGCAGTGGAGGAAATTAGGCAAATGAGCTACCGATGAGCCGCAGAGAAAGTTAGTGGATCTGATCACCAAAGTGTCGGAATATTAGTCCGCTAGGGATCCGAAACATCGAAAAATTAGTTGGGATGGGACCCGATTTTGACAAAGGATAATTTTGGGTTTTTCTAGTGAAAGTTCTAGTGAATCTTAGCTAGTGTTCAGTGAAGAATTTATCATTGGATTTTCATCAGTTTCAGGGCTGAAAAGGAAGAGGATTTTAGGTGGCTGAGATTGACATTTTAGATCCAAAAATTCAGTGGTGTGTTTTGCCCTCATTTTTTAAATGATGTGGTTTTCACACCTGAGGTCAGAATGAAGCATGTGGATAGGCGTTGGAAAGCTTATCCAGCAAGGAACAAGGGAGAGTCACCAGAATTTGAGTGCGGAGTAGTGAAGTGCTAGTGATGGATTGAAAGAGAAATGTGCTGCTATCAAAATGGACAAATCTGGGAATTGCATGCCTAGAGGTAGCAAGACCATGAAGTCAAACCAGTTGTTGTGTGGAAAAGAAGTTCCATATAAGGATGAGGGACTCGAAAAGGGAAATTTCCTTAAACCCAATCATACTAATTATGGTTACAAGTTTTATACATCGAATGTATGAGGATATTCCTTGCATGCATAGGATATTACATGTTGGTAATAATAGTGAGAATTATACATTTATAATGAGCCACTAATGATAATTATTGCATTGGTGTTGACATTAGTGGAAAAACCAACGATAACATGGACATGGTTGAGTATGTTGTTGATGCTAATGAATGTGACCAGCAACCCTATGAAAATGGTATAAGGCAACAAGTCCAGAATCAAAAGTTGGTGAGCAAATTATGCAATCTCCTGCAAAGGACCAACCAAACTGGTAATGTCAAGGGTCTAAGTAGGACCCATGAAGGTAAGAGTTTAATTATAACAATTGCATGGAGTGGTAAAAGAAAGAGGTCTCATACCATGTGGGTATTTGAAATTTATACTACATTCATACAGAAATGTATCATGCCTGTATATGTTGCTATGAGCTTAGTAGCCCAAAGAAAGTAAGCACTAATGATCTTGATTATAGTAATGCATCCTATATGAAGTGGTCATGGTTAGGCCATGGATGGTATGTTTGAATGCATACCATTCTTGAATCAATGGAAGGTAGCATTGAGTGGATATGCATTAAAAGATTTTATAAATCTTGTAGTTATGCATTGAATGGAGGCATACAGAGGGTGTGAGTAACTGATTACATAAGTATGTGTGCAATTGTTGTGATGCATTGCATGAATGCATTGAGATAGTGCATGTGATATTATGAATAACTAATGGATGAAATAATCACTTGATGACAATTATGGAACCATTTCAAGAGCTGTTATGAATGCAGGATAGTAAGTGCATGAAGGGGGTAGTCATGATCAATTGGGTGCTGGAAATGCTATATGGAAGAGCAAGGTGGTACAAATGATATGCTTGTGAAGTAAGGAGTATCTAAAAATTTCATTTAATTGCATAAATGATGTGAATGTACCCTGTAATTTAAACTATGATAATGATTGAGTGAAGTAAATGAGTTTTGGTGATATTAATATGATTAACAGCTGGAAATATTTGAATTTTATCAATTCTGAAAATGCTTCAGTGATGGTTGCAGCAATGTAAAGGTTATATGCATTCAGACTTAGCAAGTTTTTGGATAATTGAAGTTTGGGTTTCAAATATATTGTTTAAAGCATGATAATGAGAGTAAGACCATGACAAATGATGGGATCTACCATGTGAAAGAGCCAAACCTCATGAGAAGAGTCTCATGGCTGTGAAAACAGTTTGTATGCATAATGAGTTGTTAAATTTGAATTTGTGAATTTTGGATTTGAGAAATTGCTGACAACTACTAATCACTATTGGCTTGTATAAGATTGTGTAAGGAGGACTCATTATAAGTGGGTATTCATGTTATGCTAGTAAGCATAAAAGTATAATGGGCATAGTGGTGCTACTTATAAGAGACCAACAAATGAGGATCACCTCATTGCCAAGCAAATCAATTTCTATAGTAGACAGAGTTAAAAATTTGTATTGAATTTAATTACTAATGCCATTGCCTGGTTATGGAACAATCAAATTTGGATTGTATTAGTAGATACTGATTGACTGTTTGGCTACTTGATGAATGTGCTAGGGGTACATGCTGCAGGAGGACCATGTGCGATGGCCTGCAGGAGCCAAACTTCATGGAGGAGGGTTTCCCTATCTTGGAAATGGGTTTCAAGTGAAACTCCATTGGGTATTTTGGAAATGCCCCATCTACACTGCATGTTTGGTAAGCAACATGAGTGAGATGGTATAGATTATGTCGGTAATACATGTGTGGATATGGAATGTGAAAGGAGTGGGGATGGAAAACCGAGGGATTGTTAACTCAGAGAAGGGAGCCCCCATTCCTCCTTAACGAAGGAATACTGCATCCGCAAATAGATAAGTGTTCTATGACCCTAAGCTAAGAATATGCATGTCAAATTATTAAAATTCCATATGCAGAGCATGTTTTGGTTTTATATTCCATTATGACTGATTTCTTGACTATGAATAGGGCCTACATGGAACACACTGGAAAAGGGTGCACACTTTCCCGATGTCAAATCATGAAATGGTTTTTCAATATTGATTACACCCTAGGGAGTGGACGCACTCTTGGTGTCTCAATACTTGATAGTGAATGATGTGAAATGTGGTTATGGTTTTAGAGCAATAATGCTAATGGATATGCTTATATTGCTTGTATTGTCAGGCTAAACAGATGTAGTCTGGTATTGTACACTAAATGGACAATGGCTTGAGCTCATCCTACCTTCTACTAAAGAGCATAGACAAGGAGACACTTCCGAGGGACTGTCAACTCAGAGAAGGGAGTGGTCTCTTGTTGTGATAGGGAGTAGTGGAATTAGAGCTCACTACTGGGAATGAAACTTCGAAATGGTCGTTTATTGTTTATATAAGTGCATGTGTTATTGTTGATGGCCTGATAAACCCAACTATGTTGGCTTGGCTGATGATTGGTTGTTGATATAAGTGTATTGTGGAGATAAGTACAGGCTATTTGTTGACGGTCTGATAAACCCAACTGAAGGTTGGCTTGACTGTGCCTGATATATATATATATATATATATATATATAGATAGATAGATAGACAGACAGATAGATAGATAGATAGATAGATAGATAGATATAGATATAGATATAGATAAGGATGTTGTGAAGTAGCCTACATGTTGACGTAACATCCAAGTCCATAGGCGATCCCAAGGCTTGCAAAGTGAAGTAGGATCTTATGGACCAACGAGGAAATGCACAATACAGATAAGTATTGGATTATTTTGCAATTTCTTGCTTATGAATATACACATGTTAATGATTTGGTTAGGATGTTTTAAGCTCTTGTTAAGAGATACAAACTGATGAGAATAAGCTAAACATGTGAATCTATTCAATGTTTGAATATAGGTATCGCTGGAAGCAAGGACTATGAGAGCATCCTAGGGGTGCATGTGGACATGTGACTGTCCTGAAGAGCTCAGAATTAGAAGTAATGAAAAAGGTGCTAGTGAGATTGTGAAGTTCCTAGAAGACGAGACAAACCATGTGGGGAGGCTCCATGGTTGAGAGGTCTGAAATAGACTAGAGACACTAAGTGTCATGACCAAGAGGGATTGGTCCAGCATTCATGGTGAAGTGAAAGAGGCCGAGAGCATAAAAATCCATGGCGGTGGTGTGGGTTTCAGGATGGAACAATACAAAGAGGGAAAAAATTGTTGCTTCTCTCTCTTGCCTTTTGAATATATATATATTTATATTTATGCATTGTGAAAACAAAATATTTTTGAATGCATGTATGACTGAAAATGGAATGTGTATATTTGCTTAAAGAAAATTGTGAATGCTAGAATGGTTAATTCTTTTCCTAATAATGGACATGAATGAGCTCATGTGCCTGTTGGGAAGGCATGAAAAATATGAAAGTCTTCTTAATGATACTTGTACTGTCATGCCAATTGGGTAATTAATTAACTGATATTAATGCCTATATTATGCTTGGTCTAACAGAATTTCAATGATGCATTTCATAGGTGAGAAAGGTGAAATCCAGTGGTGCACATTGATCATGGTAACAGACCAAAAGTTGTTGGACTTGGCTGGAAGTATCCTTCAAACGATTGCCCGGACCCAAGAGAATCTTGGAGAGATGCTCAAGATACAGAAAATGAAAAATGAGATAAACCACCAGATTTTGCAAGACTCTATTGGTTTGCAAAAGGAGGTAAAAATCCTTCTGGGAGAAATCTGTAAAGGTAAGGAAAGTGGATCAATGATGGGACATTCTTCCAAGTGATCTGTTAAGAAATGTTCCAGGCATGAAGACTTAAGGGAAATTGAGCAGGTAAAGATGAAGTAGCCAGTGAAACGTTGGAAATGCAGAGGACATCATTTACGCTGGGACTGCCCAACGAGGGAACATAAAGAGGGTAGCAGCTACAAAGTTCCTAGACTTGGGGATGAGTCGAAAGCTGAGAAGCTCATGGAAATTGAGGGGTTTGGTCCTAAAAGTTCAAAGTAAATAATTAAACATGGGACAGATCTGCAAAAATTTTGAAATTTTGATGTGCAAATTGTATATGTATTCCTATGTATTAGAACACTGAGGACGGTGTTATTCCAAGGGGGAGGGGATTGTAATGTCCCCAGTTTTGACCTCGATTACATTAAAAGGTACATGATGTATATATTGTAATTAATCATGGTGAGGATCTAAAGGCAAAATCCCCACCATCGGTTTAGTTGTGTATGTTTTGACAATAGGGATCGTTGTCGATGGTATATCGTGCTACCCGACACACTATAGTTTTGGGCATCATGTAAATATGCACATCAATTAAAATAAACCTATAGCTAGCTACGATGATGCAACATTGAATGAGAAGGGCATGATTCCTAAGGTTAAGGGGGGTTTGTCCAACTCGTGGGGGTCATTGGGAGTTTTCCATGTGTTGGCCACCCATTAAAATTATGTTGTCTGTTAGTTGGGAGTAGTTATTGCTGAGTAGTGGTGGGTGTGGCAGGAATGTATGTCCTTGCCCATGCACTCACTCCACCAGCAAAATCTTCCTCTTAACATCATGGGGGGTGGGGGGGGGGTAGAATAAAACACTGACTCCATGGTTTTGGTCTTTCCCACTCTCACACATGGTTGTTATGGTTTTTCCTCCCACCGTGAGTCATCTGGGACATCCTCATGTAGAGAGAGATTCTGCTTCCACATGCACATCGTTTGGGGAATTCTCCATCGTTTGTTCATCCTCACAGAGAGGGACGTTTAGTTCACTTTCCTCATGATTCCCCATCATTTTGCTAAATCCTCACTCATAGGCTAGAAATGGGATGGTTTTCCTCATACAAGAGTTGGGGACTGTCATCTCATGCGGCAAGCTGGAAGGTTGGCCTGAGAGGCACGATTCTATTGTGTGTATGCTTTCCTTGTCAATGCTAGGAATCCATCTTCTTCCCCATCTGTGGACTGTGTAAGGTTCCCATTGTTTCATTATGGGATTAGGTTGCTGATCTTCCCTGGTTTTCAATTTATGTGTATGCAATTACCTTGTTGGGTTACCACTAAGTTTTTTTGGACACGCTAGGGCCAAGAACAACTTTGAAGCGTCTATTTGACCTAAAATGTGTTCACCTTTTCATTTGGGGCTGTCACCCTGTTGTCTTCATCTTCTTCACAGAGCTCTGAGAAGTTTGTTTTACTGCAGTATGTATTGGTTGGTATTCAAACTGTTGAGAGTAGGATTAGAGGCTGGGTATGCTTGAGAAACTAGTGTTTGGAGCCACTCAAATAGAGTGAGACTACTACCTTTCTTCTCCACAACCCTTGAAGAGTATTGGAAAGGGAATTCAAGGCCTAAGGGACTGTGAAGCAGAGAAAAGACTGATTCCTGGTGTCATGTTTGTGGATTTCTTCAAAGTTAGGCTAACTCTGGTATAGGTGTCGTTAGCTCTCCATTAAGGCCACCAGCTTAGCATTTAGTCTTTCCTAGCTCCTTGACGACCTGATAAACCCCACTATGGGGGCTTGGTTGATTTGTGTACCTTTGCATTATGTAATCCTACTTTGACACTTATTCCTTGAGGAACCATGCCCAGCTTGTGGGTGGCAGTGTTTTTGAGAGATTGATGAGCATGTTGGACTATGGTTGGGTGGAATGTTGCAGCAACGTAGCTTGTTGCGGGATGAATTCTATTTAAGATGAGTATTCTTGACTATTCCATCTCTGCATTTATATTTACTAATTAATGAATATGATAAACACGTGGTATGCTTGAATGATTGTATGTTTGCTTCTACTATGTATATGAAGGATTATGCATCTTAGTATGTTTTATGTTTCAAGCTTATATTTCAGCATTATATGCATGTTCATGTTCATGGGGATATTTTCCTAGGATTTTTGATGTTTTGGTAGTAGCCTTCCCACCGGTCATAGGTTCGAGGACATTACACCCCCCACCCCTAAACCCATAACCCTTTATCTCTACCTCTAACCCTTAAACACCCCCTATTTTTCTATCTCTAATCACTTAGCGAACCCCACCACTGAAACCCCTCTCTTTCTCTCTCTCTCTCTCTCACACACACACACATACACACACATCCCCCTAGCTCCTCTCTCTCACTACTAACACCTAAAACCTCTCTCACCACTCTTTCTTGCTCCCCAACTCATCCAACTACACTTAGCCCCCACCCTCGATCTATTCCCCAACCCTCTCGCTCTATCATAGACACCCACACTACACATCCATAGGTCACCCCATACCACTAACACCCCCC
>LPNX010943777.1:36796-72799 GCA_001517045.1 Pseudotsuga menziesii
CTCCCATATGACACACACGCACACATCCCTATGTCTCCCTTCTGACACACATATGCATCTATTTGACATAGATGCGCACATCTGTTTCACACACACACACATCCCTATGTCTCCCCTTACCACTAGCACCCCCTAACCTATCTGTCTGACACACACACACATCCCTATGTTTCCACTTGCCACTGGCAGCCCCTAACCTATCTCTCTGGAACACACACACAAATCCCTATGTCTCTCCTTACCACTAGAACCACCTAACCTACTTATCTGACACACACACACACATCCATATGTCTCCCATTACCACTAACACCCCCTAACCTATCTTTCTCTCTCATACACACACATCCCCATGTATCCCCTTGTTACTAACACCCCTTACCCTATATTTTTCTCACACACACATCCCTTGAGTTGTAAAACAATATAGTTAGGTTGAAGAGAGGGGGGCTATTAAGGCGCAAAGACTAAGGGAGTGTTTTTTAATTCCCCTAAACCTTGAATGATCTCTTAATCATGCAACTACCTTCTTAATGCTCCAAAATTCTATTAGAGTAAAACACGCACTTGTTTTATGTAGTCGAAACACGCCTCTGTTTTGGTTAACAATAACGCGTGCATGTTTAGGCTCAGTATAAACAATAGTAGTCCTTGTATGAGAAACACTCTAACACATTTCACACAAGTTTGACACTCTGCGTGCAATTTCAGGTTATAGACAATGCTTAAACATTCTCTTCTTCACCATATTATCACACAAATAAAGAAACCATTAATTGAGCAAGGAGCAACATAGAGCATCTCCATCATTGTTTTTCTTGCAATTGAGGAGCTAGAAAAGGAAACATTAATTTGGTCATTGTGGTGGAGTATGTAGACACAATTGAGCAAGAAACAAACCAAGCTTGGGGAATTTCCCATTGAGGAGAACCATAGAGAATCTCTACCATTGTTTTTATTGCAATTGAGGAGTTAGCAAAGGAAACATTCTTCCCAATCTTCCTCCTAACTTGAGTATCTACACACAATTGAGCAGGAAAGAAACCAAGATTGGGTAGTCTCCCATTGAAGAGTACCATTGAGGAGTTAGAAAGTGAAACCATATATATCATTGATCATTTTGGTGATGGGAAACTCATGCAATCGAGCAAGAAAATATGCAAGGAAGATGATACCCAATGAAATCCTTGAAGAAATTAGAGAGAATAAAATAAATGACATGACCAATCGAAGACTCTCTATGGACACTCAACCAATATCGGTTGTTGTGGATGCCAAATTTATTTCTATCAATCCACATCAAGAAATACAAAAGAATTTGCTTGAGGGGCCTTCGGTCTCCATATCAGTAGAAAAACAAGCACTGCATGGCACTGATTAAGGAGTAAAACATAGGTGCACATCAAGGCCACTTGAAACCTTTGTATATTTAATTGAATGTGGGTATACAAGTGACAAAGTTAGAGATACTTTGAATGCCAAACGTATGCTTGAAGAACACAATGTTGTTTAGACCACCCAAGAGGATTTCCAATTGCCACCGTTCGACCGTCATGAATACAAGAAAGGATATGAATCTCACGTTCAAATGTCAGACCAACCAGGTGATATGGTACAAGGTGTAGTTCAAACATCCCTACCTCCATTAGCAACTTCATGCCGAAGAACTCTAAAATGTACATAGATCAATGAAAGTCTCATTGGTTCGCTTGAAGCTACGTTGTCTAAATGTAGTATTTGTCAACTATTTTGATTCTAAATGTGATGGAGATCAATGTAGATTATTTATATCATCATTAAAATATAGGTCTATGACTATTGTTAGGAAGAACTTAGGGATAAAGATGATAAACAGTTCTGAACCAAGTTCTCATGTTGTCAGAAGTTTAGTAGATGCATTTAGTACTATTGGAAATAAATCTCGTTCAAAGGATCGTGATGAAGCTCATCATGTGTTGTCACAATCAATCGTGAAAAAAAGCACCAGGTCCCTTCACCTTCTTAATCCTACATCCAAACTTGTAGGATTGGATGTCAAACCACTTCATTGGTGTTGTTCTAGAAGACAACAACTTGACTCTGGTGAAACAGAGATCTGGTTCTTCATTGGCAAGTTTCCACGCTCTGATATGAAGCTCATTGATGCGGTAAAGGGAATGGTGCAAGAGCTTTGGCGTGACAATAGTAGACCTTCATCCAACCAAAAGGATGTACTAAAATTGAGAATTCATTCAAGGGATCGTGAGCCCCACATTAAACATTTTCTTGACATGACACAAATAGAATTATATGAGAGATTTAGGCATGAACATAATGAAATTAACTTGGGCCAAATATCCTTCAAGAAATGCAAACCATGGTATGTTAAAATAAACATAACTTGTAACAGATGTTGTTGTCGATATCACATTTAGTATGGTTATTATTATGACACATATATACATATATTGTGTGTTTTGCATAACACTCTTTTGCAGGAATGCTCAACTACATTGCCGCTGACATCATATAGAGACTTTATCCATAGCATTTTGTGTAGAAGGACAAAAGGTTGCACATTTTATCAAAGGCCTTGCGTAGATGGGACATGCCCAAGGTGTGGTGGAATGGATTTTTTGCACAAATGCATACATGTAACCAATGAGCATGAACTTGGGAGACATGAAGTGAACTTGCAGTCATTCAAATATGTCACGTATGATATCAGTGGAGGGAATGCAAGAAAAAAAATACAATTGGTCACCTCTCAGGTTAGTAATAAGTTCCTGAATAGTATTTTTTTCTTCATCTATTTCTACTTCATATATGTAACAACCTATTGATATGTCCATCTTTATTGTTGATCTACCAGGTATCGGTATGCAACTTCATGGAGGAATTCTTTGAAAAGACACAACATTATGTAAAGGATGTACATGTGGATCGTTGGCAAGATGAGCAGTTCAGGACGTGCAGGGATACATTTCCCATTGGAACTATATTATCAATGGTAGATTTTGAGAAAAACTACACTCTTAAACCACAGAACGCGATTCAGTCAATATTATCACTCAAACTAGGTTAGCGTAATGGTCCATATCACCTACAGACATGGGGCAGATAGTACTGAAGAGAAAAAGGTTATATTGAAGGAGTATCACTCTTACATAAGTAATGACAGGTGTCATGACTCGGATTTTGTACAACATAGCTTTCAATTGTTCTACAAATACTTGGAGGATAACAATATACATATGGAACAACATTGGATTTGGTCTTATGGTTGTGTGGGGAAGTTCAAAAAATATTCCTGTGCCTTCCAATGGTTGTGTATTATCCACAGGAGGCACAAGGTGCCACATATTTGGAACTATTTTGAGATCGTACACGAAAAAGGAGGACATGATGGAGTAGGTGCATGCATCAAGACTGCATTATGTAGGAAAGAGATGAAATTCACAGCTATTTCACTCATCCAATATGCAAAGACCATGCATTAAGACTACATTACATATGAAAGAGATGAAATTCACAGCTATTTCGCTCATCCAAGATTAAAATACCATTGTTGCATGGTGTTCTTCAGTGATGGGGCAGGGAGCTCGAAGGCAAGAAGACCAATCATCTAAAAAAGCACATGTACATAGATATTTTTGGGAGGTGGTCAGTGTATATCGATCACACCTATATGAGTACAAAACCATCCAAGGAGCTCATGTATTCCATTCAGTTAGGACGCCAGACAATGCTATAGTTGAAATGTGGACAAGGAAACTCTCTTGTTTTTGTTATCCATGTAGCACTAGTGAATGGGACAACTGTGAATCCACTGATTGGGTTGAGAGTTGGGATCATGTATCACTCCCCATTGGTCGACAAATAACTGTAGAATTATCCTAGTTGGAGGAGGGCTAGTCAAGTATTTCACATGACTATGACCACATTTTAGATCTCATAAAACCAGGTTTGATTATTATGTTGATAACTTTGAAATGTTTGACGAATAGTTGTGTTTAGTTAGCTGACTCCTAGGTCTACACTTTATTTTATGTAGGACACATATACACAGTGGTTTACCTGAGAGGAAATTAATGGCACACTAACTACTAGCTAGCACATTGCTTGGATGGGAAGTAGACCCTCATTGTCTCATTAAGCAACTCCGAGGGCAATGATTTTCCATTTGGGTCGATGGTTATCAAAGGAGAATATTTGACACAAGTTTCCCACACATTAAATAAAAAAGGTTATGCATTTGAAGATTATAGACCAGGTCAAATTGTATACCATTATACAAACTTAGTTATTGGCACAAACCTCCAACTGGAAACAATGCCAAACAAGAACTCATTATAGAGCAGGTGCATTCATCAAGACTGCATTATGTAGGAAAGAGATGAAATTGACAGCTATTTCGCTCATCCGAGATGAAAATACCATGCATCAAGAATGCATTACATAGGAAAGAGTTGAAATTCATAGCTATTTCTCTCATCCGAGATGCAAAGACCATTGTTGCATGGTGTTCTTCAGTGATGGGGCAGGGAGCTAGAAGGAAAGAAGAAAAATCATCTCAAAAAGCACATGTACATAAATATTTTTGGGAGGTGGTTGGTGTAGATAAATCACACCTATATGAGTGCAATACTGTCCAAGGAGCTTGTGCATTCCATTCAGTTAGGACATCAGACAATGCTATAGTTGAAATGTGGACAAGGAAACTCTTTTTTTTTGTTATCCATGTAGCACTGGTGAATGGGACAACTGTGAATCCATAGATTGGGTTGATAGCTTGGATCATGTATCAATCCCCATTGGTAAACAAATAAATGCATAATTATCCCAATTGGAGGAGGGCCAGTTAAGTATTTCACATGACAATGAGCACATTTCACATCTCATTCAACCAGGTTCGACTATTATGTTGATAACTTTGAAATGTTTGAGGACTAGTTGTGTTTAGTTAGCTAACTCCTAGGTCTTCACTTTATTTTATGCAGGGCACATATATGCAGTGATTTCCCTGAGAGGCAATGAATGGAACACTAACTACTCGATGGCAGGTTGCTTGGATGGGAAGTAGACCCTCATTGTCTCATTAAGCGAATCTAAGGGCAATGATTTTCATATTTGGTCGATGGTTATCAAAGGAGAATATTTGACACAGTTCGCCCATGCATGAATGAAAAAATATCATGTATTTGAAGATTATAGACCAGGTCAAATTGTATACCATTATACAAACTTAGTTATTGGCACAAACCTCCAGCTGCAAATAATTCCAAACAAAAACTCATCAAAGTCATGATACTTGTTTCCTTACTATGAGCACGAGAGGCTAAAGGATAACGTTGCTATTAGAGGCGATCCTGATGGTCTAGTCAAATAGCCATAGGTAGGTAGTCAAGTATGTGGTAGTCAGATATTTTAGTTTCATGGTCTCATTGATTATTTACATCTTGATAGATTGAACACTTGAAAGATTGATAAATTCAATAGACTTCTACAGCTTTATAAATTGCACCTGAGATTTGTCATTTATTTGTTGTATTATATTGATACTTACATGAATCATGCCTTATATCCCAACACCATTTTCTACCACTGTCTCTGGGATATGTCTATTGCATTTGCCTTGAATCTCGAATTTGATCCTATAAGGAGATCTCCTTGAATCCGATAATTATCTTTTTAACTCTGATAATTTGTTTCTCGATAGGATCTGTGACATTAAGGAGTGATAATACTATCCTAATACCATTTCCAATCCTATATTGCAAACCCTATAGCCAATCCTATTAACTCAAGTTTGCACTGTAAACCACATTTTGCATTCTAAACCATAGAAACAATAGTTTGGTTAGTAAGGGAATGTCAATTTTTTGCACATAGGCGTCAAATTGGCATATTCCTCGACCGTGAATGCGTGGATATTGTTCCCACATGGAACCTACCTAAACATGGTTGCATGAACCATAGGAACCTTGTTTTGATGCATCGTTTCCATTCTATGGCGTGGTTAGGGATTCAACAAGTGTCTCTAAAGTCCCATAGGAGGTGGTATTCAACGTGTGATATAATTATGGTATTTACTTGGATCAATGAACCATTGAATCCATTGGATTCAAGACATTGATATAGTGCTAGAGGTGGCCCTCTACTCCGGGTCCATGGATAAGGGATCATTTTTTTGGTCAATTTCGGAAACTAGGGTTTTTCTTAGTAAGGGAATGCCAAATTTTTGCACATATGGATCAGATTTTCAAATTCATTGACCGTGAACATGTGGCTATCATTCCCACATGGAAATTTCCTAAACACACTTGCATGGCCCACCAAAACATCATTTTAATGCATGGTTTCCATTCTATGCACTCAATAGGGATTCAACAGGTGTCCCTAAAAGCCTATATATGGTGAGCTTCAACGTGCCATAGAATGATTACCATTGCTCAGATGAATGAAATGTCAGCTCCGTTGGATTCAAGACATTGGTATAGTGCTACATGAGGCCCTCAACCTTGGTTCCATGGACAAGGTGTTGATGTATTTATAACTTCAGAATGTATTCACTTGTATATCTTATGTATTGTACCCTGATGTTTCTATCAGGAAGTATCTGTAATGTAATTGAGTCATGCCATGCCTCGATGTTCGTATAGAGACATTCAATAATGTAAACAAGTCATGTAAAGTCATAGAGTGTAACCCTCCTTATTGATCAAGGGTTAAATTCCCCGCAGTTGTCGGGCCCTAGGGTTATTAGACACTCCTAGAGAAGTCGACCATAGTGAGTTATTGTCAAGTTGGGAATTAGTATAAATAGAGAGGGAGCCTCTCTATTTAACACACATTCACCCACACTCAATTTTAGCACATAACTGAGAGAGAAAGAAGAATCTAGGGCAAGAAAGAGAGCGACTACTGCTTTTAGGAGATCATCTTACTGCCTTTGGGTTTTACTTTTGGTGGTGATTCTATCTCTGAGGAAGTTTCAGGGTTTTCTCCTTTATGGTTTCCCCAAGGAAAATATTTGTGTTCATTGTAACTTGTGATTGATTGTTTTGCTTGTTATTCTCTCAGATAATATCCTAAGATCATATTGCTTAAATGTTGAAAATCTAACATGGTATCAGATCAATGCTGAGAAGAAGACACTGTGCAGCTGTTGAAGCTAGGGCTTCCTACTTTTTGGATCTCTCTCCACAGATTTTCAGCAAAAGGAGGCTAGGCTGACTCTCCTCTCTAGGGCACATATTTTTGTCAAAGAAGAATCTGATTCTGAGCATTTTTAGTTTTTGACCCGACACTACTGTGAAAAATTAGGGCTTTCCACAAAAGTGGAAGTTTTGAGTGATCCATGGATTTTATTGGTATCCTCCCCAAAATAGAAGTTTAGAGATCAACATCAAAGTTTTTGGTTGGGTAGAACTCTGAGAAATTCACACCCTAATCTACTCCTGAACCAGAAAACTAGCTCTAGAAAAAATTCAGCTCCATATCCTGTTTCGACATCTTAGCCTGGTAAGATCTAAATATTTTGCATTTCCATTTGAGGTTCTCTGTTAAGATGTCTCATCGTACCAAGCTTGATGAAAATATTGAGGGAGATGATAAATTTTGAGCTTGGAAGTATAGGATCTCCCTAGTCCTAGAATAAAATGAGTTGGACTCTTACATCAATGAAGAGGTTCCAGTTCCAGAGGGAGATGAGGCTAAGGCCTTACACAAGAAGAAATTGGTCATGGCTAAGAGGATTATTGTTGATTCAATCAAGGATCACCTCATACCACAGGTGTCCTCCCTAAAGACACCTAAAGAGATGTTTGATTCCTTGACCAAGTTATTTGAAGGGAAGAACATAAATCAAAAGATGACTCTAAGAAACCAATTGAAGAATGTAAAGATCCAGAATGCAGAGACCGTCTAGTCTTACTTTACAAGGGTCTCTCAGATCAAGGAATAGCTTGAAGCGGTAGATGAAGAAGTAGAGAATGCGGAAATTGTGATGACCACCTTGAATGGTCTTCCTAGGGCATGAGACTCTTTCATTCAAGGGATCTGTGCCAGAAAGAAGCTAATCAAGTTTAGGAGACTGTGGGAGTAATTCTCACAAGAAGAAGCTCAAATATTACCATGAGAAGAAAACATGGGAAGTGAAGATCAAGCTCTCACAGTACAATCCAAGAAAATCAGAATGGACCATCACAAAGGTAATCACTCTCACCAGAAGAAAAACACTAGAAAATCTAACAAAGATTTGTCTAAATACATTTGCTATACATGTGATGAAAGAGGACACTTTGCAAGAGATTGTCCTAGAAAAAAAGATAGATCTCACAAGAGGAAGGGAAACAAGAAAAGACATCATGCTCATGCTGCAGAAGATGATGAGCCTTCCAAGAAGAGAATCAAACAAGACAGTGATGAAGAATATATTTTGATTTCCACTCTCACGGGAAACATCACACATGGAATAAATGATTAGCTTATATATAATGGGGCTTCCAAACACATGATAGGATTCAAAGAATAATTTGTGAAACTATCAGAACATGAATCACCCCATAAGGTGAAACTTGGGGATGACTACCAGTATCCAATAAAAGATAGTGGAGAATCCTCCTAGAAATTAGACTTTGGAAGGTATGAAAATAAAGGATGTCCTATTTGTACCAGGACTAAAGAAGAACCTTCTCTCCATCTCTTCGTTAGACGCAAAAGGAATGAGAGTTGCATTTATATATGGACATGTTATCATGTGGAGAAAAGGAAGGACTATTGACGATGCAGTAGTAATTGGATAATAAGAGGGAGGAATATACAGATTAAAGGGCCAAACAGAACAAGCTTTGGTTCATGACTTAGTAGAACCAAATGAACTTTGGCATATAAGGCTTGCACATGTGCACTATAGGGAACTACCACTTGCAAGCAGAGTTGTTGAAGGTCTTCCAAAAATACAAGCAAAACATGAATGAGTATGCAAGGGATGTGCGAAAGGAAAGAACACAAAGAAGACATTTCCAAGTAGAGAAAGAAAGGCTAAACAAATCTTGGAAATAATTCACTCCAATGTATGCAGTCCGATGTCATCTAGTTCATTAAGTGGGTATGTATACTATGTTTCTTTCATTGATGATTTTTCTAGGAAGACATGGATATACTTCATGAAGAACAAAGATGAAGTATTCTGCAAGTTCCGAGAATTCAAAGCCTTCATCGAAAACTACACAGAGAAGAAGATCAATATTTTTCGATCAGACAATGGCGGAGAATTCACATCAAATGAATTCAAGGAATTATGCAAAGATTCAGGGATTAAGAGAGAGTTGACCACCCCATATAATCCACAACAAAATGGGGTTTCATAAAGAAAGAATAGAATGATAATGGAAGCTGCAAGGGAAATGATTCATGATAAATATCTTCCCATGCATCTATGGGCAGAAGTTTCTAGGATAGTTGTGTATCTACAAAACTGTACTCCACATAGAGTACTCGAGAACAAGACACTTGAAGAAGTGTTTTTTGGAAAGAAACCAGAAGTTAGTCATCTCAGAATATTTGGCTGTCCAGTATACATTCACATTCCAAAAGAAAAGAGGACAAAGTTAGATCCTTTAGGAAGGAAGGGTATATTTGTGGGATACTCTGAAAGCTCGAAGGCTTATAGAATATACTTCCCAGTATTCAAGAAGATCGACATCAACAGGGACGTAACATTTGACGAAGACTCAGCTTACAAAAAATCCAGAAAGAGACCTACTAAAGAACCTAAAGAAAAAGAAGTACCCAGAATTCATGACACAACCATGAACGATGCAACTAAAGAAGAAGATCGAGAAATAGAAGAACCTCAAGAACCTATAGATCTACCTCAGGAGAAGAATCCTCACAAGAGGAAACCTGCATGGGTAAGAGAAGTTATTCAAGGTGCAGAAAGATATGGGGCTCTAGAAGAGATACACAGAGAGAGGAAAAGAACCAGGTCTTGCTCTAGTTATGTAGCCCTATTATGTGATTTCATTGATAAAGAACCTTCCAAATATGAAGAAGCAACAGAAAATAAAGAATGGAAGGATGCTATGATCTAAGAGTATCAATCGATCATGAAGAATGATGTTTGGAATGTTGTCCCAAGACCAGAGGGGAAGCCTTTTGTGGCTTCCAAATAAATCTATAAGATCAAGCATGCTGCAAATGGTAGCATAGAGAAATATAAAGCAATATTTGTGGCTCATGGTTTCTCTCAGAAAGAAGGAATAGATTATGAAGAAACCTTTGCACCTATAGCCAGATGTACCTCCATCATATCAGTACTTGATTTTGCTATAGTAATGAAATGGAAATTAAACCAGATGGATGTCAAGACAACTTTATTGACTGGTGTAGTAGAAGAGGAAATGTATGTGGAGAAGCCACTCAGTTTTGAGACACATGATAGAGAGACTCATGTGTGTAAGTTAAAGAAAGCCCTGTACGGTTTAAAATAGGCACTCGGGACATGGTACGGTAGAATTGATAGCTTCCTATCTAGTTTGGGATTTACGAAGAGTAAAGCGGATTCCAACCTTTACTACAAGGTTGAAGAAGGGAACCCAGTGATACTACTACTATATGTAAATGATCTCTTTGTAACATGTGAGGATGGGTTGATTGCTGATATGAAGAGGAAGCTTGCTAATGAGTTCGAAATGGAGGGATTAGGTATGATGCACTACTTTCTAGGCATGGAGGTGTGGTAGAATGTAGATGGAATTTCCATAGGACAAGGGAAGTATGCAATAGAGATCCTAAAGAGGTTCAGGATGATGGACTGCAAGGCCATGACCACACCTATGGCATCGAACTTGAAGCTATTGAGTGATGCTTCATTAGAATCGATTGATGTTATGATGTATTGTCAGATGATTGGGTCCTTGATGTACTTGATGAATATGAGACCAGATATTTTCTTTGTTGTGAACACATTAAGCTAGCTCCTAACAGATCTGAGAAATGTTCACTTTATTGCTACAAAGCATATCCTGAGGTACCTAAATGGTACAGTTGATTATCGACTCAAGTATGAAGTGAATCAGAAGATTAACCTGGAAGGTTATGTGGATTTAGATTGGGCAGTAAGTTCCATTGATAGAAAGAGAACTCTAAGGTGTTGGTTCGATATGGGATCAGACGTGATCTCCTCGTTTAGCAGGAAGCAATCCTGTGTGGCACTGAGTACAGCTGAAGTAGAGTATGTTGCAACTTGTTCGGCTAGTTGTGAGGCAGTATGGTTGATAAAGCTACTGTCTGATTTATTTGATCTACAGATGGATGGTACTTGTATATATTGCAAAAAACAGAGATGTGTGAAGTTATTGAAGCCTAGTGTTCCATGACAAGTCGAAGCATATTGAGATCAAATATCACTATATCAGGGATATGGTGAAGAGAGGAGCAGCAAAGCTCCAATATGTTGCGATGGATGAGCAGATAGCTAATGTACTGACCAAACCATTAGCCATAGTGAAGTTTGAGTGCTTTAGGGAGAAGCTTGGTGTTCTCCAGATCGAGGTTCCCTCCAAAGGGAATTGATGTGTACGTTGGCCTTTCTGACATGTGGAAGATTGAGCTTCACATGGTGGAAGGATGAGCATAGATATTCTAATTTGATTGTGGTATGTGTTCCCACATGATCAGTCAAGAGAGATTCGGATGTGATTGTGGGATGTGTTCCCACATGATCAGTGCAGAGACATTCTAATGTGATTGTGGGATGTCTTCCCACATGATCAGTGCAGATCCATTCTGATGTGATTGTGGGATGTGTTCCCACATGATCATATATAAGTGTAGATCCATTCTGATGTGATTGCGGGATGTGTTCCCACATGATCAGATGTAAGTGTAGATCCTTTCTGACAAGATGAGGTCAGATGTAAGTGTGGATCTTTTTTAACAGGATGAGGTTTGATGTAAGTGTAGATCCTTTTTGACAAGATGAGTTTGGATGTAAGTGCAGAGCCTTTATGACAAGATGAGGTTGGATTTAAGTGCAGATCATTTTTAACAAGATGAGGTCGAATGTAAGTGCAAAACATTTCTGACAAGATGAGGTCAGATGTAAGTGAAGATCCTTTCTAACAAGATGAGGTCGGATGTAAGTGCAGAGCCTTTCTAACAAATGAGGTTGTATGTAAGTGCAGATCCTTTCTGACAAGATGAGGTCAGATGTGAGTGTTGGTCCTTTCTGACATGGGTTTTGGATGTATTCCTCCCATGGTCAGATGTGAGTGTTGGGTGTGCCTTTCTGACATGGTTCTTGGATTTGTTCCTACCATGGTCAGATGTAAGTGTTGGGTGGGCCTTTCTGACATGGTTCATTCCATGGTCAGATATAAGTGTTGAAGATGATGAATACCTACATGAAGGCTAGGCCTATAACCAACATCAAAAAGGGATAGCTTTGTAGAACTTCCTGTGACGAGTAGAATTGATATAACACCAGTGATGATGACCTAGTGATTATCCATCAGTGATGATTCAAATCGAGTGATGATCCAGACTTAATGATGATCCAGTGATGATCCAGACTTGATGATGATCCAATGATACTCCAGATCAAGTGATGATATAGACTTGATAATGATCCAGTGATCATCTAGATCTAGTGATGATCCAAACTTGAAGATGAATATGACTTGATGATGAAAATGACTTTAAGATGAAGATGAATTGATGATGATCTAGATGACACAGAGAAGAAGACTTGTGCTAATAAATTATGTCGAGAGAATACCTTCCTAGTTAAGAGGGAGTGTTGATGTATTTGTAACTTTGGAATGTATTCATTTATATATCTTATGTATTGTACCTCGATGTTTCTATCAGGAGGTATCTGTAATGTAATTGAGTCATGTCATGCCTTGATGTTCATATCGGGAGATTCAATAATGTAAACAAGTCATGTAAAGTCATCAAGTGCAACCCTCCTTATTGATCAAGCATTAAAGTCCCTACAGTTTTGGGGCCCTAGGGTTATTAGACTCTCCTAGAGAATTCAGCCCTAGTGAGTTATTATCAAGTCGAGAATTAGTATAAATAGACAAGGATCCTCTCTATTTAACACACATTCACTCACACTCAGTTGTAGCACATAACTGATAGAGAAATAAGAAGTCGGGACATGAGAGAGAGAGACTACTACTCTCGAAAGATCATCTTACTTCCTTTGGGTTTTACTTTTGGTGTTGATTCTATCTCTAAGGAAGTTGTGGGGTTTTCTCCTTTATGGTTTCCTTGAGGAAAATATTTGTGTTAATTGTCTCTTATGATTGATTGTTGTTCTTGTTATTCTCTTAAATAATATCCTAAGATCATATAGCTTAAATGTTAAAAATCTAACACAAGGGATCATTTTTTTGGTCAATTTTGGAAACTAGCATTTTGCCCAGTAAGGGAATGTCAATTTTTTGCACATAGGGGTTAGCTTTGAAAATTCCTTGACCATGAATGTGTGGATAGCGTTCCCACATGGAACCTATGTAAACACACTTGCATGACCCACTAGAATCCTATTTTGATGTATGGTTTCCATTCTATGCACCAAGTAGCGATTCAACAGGTGTCCCTGAAATCCTGGAGGAGGTGGGCTTCAACGTGCCATAGAATGAAGAACGTTTCTCATATCGATGAACCATCGGATCCGTTGGATTTAGGATGTCAAGGTAGTGCTACAGGGGGCCCTGTAATCTGGGTCCATGGACAAGGGATCATTTCTTTGGTTAATTTTGGAAACTAGGGTTTTTGTTAGTAAGGGAATGTCAAATTTTTGCACATGGGGGTCAACTTCGCATATTGCTCGACGATGAACATGTGCCTAGCATTCCCACATGGAAAATGACTAAAAAGTCTTGCGTGACCCACTAGAACCTCATTTTGATGCACAATTTTCATGCTATGCCTTGGCGAGGGATTCAACAAGTGTCCCTGAAAGCGTGTAGGTGGTGGGATTCAATGTGTGATAGAATGATGGCCATTGATTGGATCAAGAAATTTTCAAATCCATTGGATTTGAGACATTAGGATAGTGCTAGGGGTGGCCCTCTACTCTAGTTCCATGGACAAGGCATCATATTTTTGGTCAATTTTGGAAACTAGTCTTTTGCTCAGTAAGGGAATGTCAAATTTTTGCAGATGGGAGTCAGCTTTGCATATTGCTCAACCATGAACATGTGGATATTTTTCTCACATCAAAAATTCCTAAACATGCTTACATGACCTATCGAAAGCCTTTTTTGATGCACGGTTTCCATTCTATGCCCCAAGTAGGGATTCAACAGGTTTCGCTAAAAGCCTATAGGAGGTGGGATTCAACATGTGATAAAATGATGGTCATTGCTCAAATAGACGAACCATCAAATCCGTTGGATTAAGGAAATAGGGATAGTCCTAGGGGTGGCCCTCTACTCTGGGTCCATGGATGAGGGATCATTTTTTCGGTCAATTTTGGAAACTAGGGTTTTGCTCAGTAAGGGAATGCCAAATTTTTGGAGATGGGGGTCAACTTTGCATATTTATCGACCGTCAATGAGTGGCTAGTGTTCCCACATGGAAAATTCCTAAACACACTTTCATGACCTACCAAAATCCCATTTTGATGCATGATTTCCATTCTATGCCCCGAGGTGGGATTCAACGTGCGGTAAAATGATGGTTGTTGCTCGGATCGACGAACTGTAAAATATGTTGGATTCATAAAATTAGGATAGTGCTAAGGGTGGCCCTATACTTTGTGTCTATGGACAAGTAATCATTTTTTTGGTCAATTTTGGAATCTAGGGTTTTGCTGAGCAAGGGAATGTCCAATTTTTGTACATAGGGTCCAGCTTTGCAAATTCCTTGAATATGAATGTGTGGCTAGAATTCACACCTAGAACCTTCCTAAACACACTTGCATGACCCACCAGAAGCCCGTTTTTATGCACGGTTTCCATTCTATTCCTTGAGTATGGATTCAACAAGTGTCCCTGAAAGCCTAAAGGGTTTTGCTCAGTAAGTGAATGTGAAATTTTTGCACATAGAGGCTAGCTTGAAGGTGATTGTATATCTTCCCCTATTGAAAAATACTTGTTGCAAAATATTATTCCATGTGTAGCTATTGAGAATTATGTTACCTATTGTGAGGTGTTTGAACTTGACTTATTTCCCATCATTGTCAAGCAAGAAATATTCTTTGTTTGTGTTTTAATCAAGGTGAAAAAATTTGTCAATATCTATGTGGAGGTGAATTGATCTTAGGATCTCATATCATTCATGAGACTGTAAATTTGAAAGAAGGTTGTTTCCCATATTAATTTAGCTTGGTCATCCAAGAGATGTGAGAATTTGTATGATGAAATGCAGGAGGAGACAATGGCATTACGTCAGTAACCATGTAATGGAACATTTTTATGTTTAGAAACAAGTAGCCAACCTATTACGCCATTATTACAAAATATATATCTTCACACTACGAAAGTTTCTAATAATACAACATAAACATAAATTTATAAAACAAGATTTATAATAGTACTCAAATTAATTTAAACTATAATAAAATCACACATAATTTTTGTCTCTTCCAAAGTTGTTCCTTGAGGCCATTCATCAAATTCCGTGTACATTAACAAAATGATAAAATAATGTGCAGAATATACATACTATGCAGGGTATAATCATAACCATTATTTTGAATGAACCTTATAATAGTCGGATGCTTTTATGTTTGATGTGTATCCCATGTATTTGTTAGATGGAAGATATCATGCTAAACAATAATTTCATTTATGTAGACCACACAGGTGCGTCACTTATGTCCTTCAACTTCATGCATCCTTTAACTTATGTGGGTAAGGTGCTTTTCTATTCCACTAAGTTGGATCAGTTGCTTAGCTGTGATAGGTGCTTATGTGTATTAGGTATGTTCCATATTTGTGAATACAATTTAACATTTTTAATTTAACATTGTATATGCAATTGGATCATGGTAAAAAACAATTGAAATGTACATTTTTTCATTACGTAATATTGTAATTGTGCATTGTTCTCAAATTTATAACTAATATCTCCATGCAATCGTAAAATCTATAAAAAATTTGGAACATTACAAATAGAAACATTCTTGGCCACATGTGTATAATCACACTTAAAAGACTGAACCATGAATATCTCAAGAGCCTTGATATGAAATATTTTTTATATCATAAAATTTATAATACAAAAATAGAAGGCACGTATATGGCCTATCAATGTACATGTATCAAAAACATCTTTGATGTACATGTGCAAACAAAAGTACATCTGTACTAAACTGCGCCCCTATACTCTAACTCTGGATTGTACTAAAAAATACATATTTGTCCCGGACTAATAGATCAAAACTCTAACTTTATATTGTTTTTCCTGGACCCTGATGCTTGTTGCCTCTGTCCACGACTGGTGTGCATCTCTGGAGACTGGAAATCAATGACAATATTTCTTGATCAGGTAACTGAACTAGTACTGTCCAGCAATAAAATGGTTTGAAAATTTAAAATATGACTCAGTTGTACATAAAACAAAGACTCATTGCATCCATTCGGGGTATATATTCCTCTGGTGTTGTCCACCTTGTAGAGAGTCTCTCTGCAATTCTTCTCTACGAATAAAAAAAATATGTCAATTATCTCAACAATTATCAACATGTACATGACTGAGAAAGTATTAATCAACTATGTAAAAAATGAACATCTCACCGAAAAAACTATTTCTAGGGGAAGAGGCTGGGTTTCTTTAGTAGTAAGAGGATCCATAGGTTCAACATCAACCTCAGTTGTGTGCACTAATGGACTAGGGTGTGGCTACATTCACCAAATGATAAAATAGTTAGACATCGTGCATGTCCATAAACAATACAAATGAAATGCACAATTAAAAATATTCAAGTAGATCTACCTCATTGTGACTTATCCCTATTGTATATGCAGCATTGACTACAACATCAACAACCCCACTAAGGTCTTGCATGGATGACTCTACATACGGATGTTATAAACATGTGAAAATAACATTAAGAAAAACTAGTTGTGAAGTGAATTAAAAGCCAACCAACAACCGCCATTGGAAGTGTGTACATTATCATGGAATGAGTAGGTTGATCCTCATGGACACCCACTCTTTTCAAGGAAGAGGGTCATCTGGTGTAAACAGCCATCTTATCTACGTTTGGACTACGGGGAGATCCAAACCAAAGAGGTGGTGCAGGGATTTGTGATGATGTCTGCAGTCATAAAGTGTTACCATAGTTAGGCATGGAGTTGAATGGATGGAATAATATGTACTGAAAAAATAACATGTTGTAATATACTTACCCCTTCCTGGGACATATCTCCCCCATGGGAGTGACTACTTCCAGTAATTTCTTACCTCTCTTCAGATGTCGATAGCATCTGCAAGTTTAAAAATTATAAATATTAGCAATCTATAAAGGAGTGTACAGTAAGAAATTAAATAATTCAAACAAGATTCAGTCATTAACCATGTACTTACATTCTTCAAGTAATTGTAAATTCCACCATGGAGTATTTCACTGAGATCAATGTCTCCAGCATCAGGTTCTAACTGGGGTTCCTGCAACTTCAAAAATTATAAATATTAGACAATATAACAA
This sequence comes from Pseudotsuga menziesii, assembly GCA_001517045.1. Classification (NCBI taxonomy): domain Eukaryota; kingdom Viridiplantae; phylum Streptophyta; class Pinopsida; order Pinales; family Pinaceae; genus Pseudotsuga; species Pseudotsuga menziesii. The sequence goes on from LPNX010943777.1 coordinate 54,450, forward strand.
ATTAATAAAGACTAACACATGCATTAACAAGATTATTTGTATTAATAAAATGACAAATGTTTAAATATTACCTCAATAGTGGTTGTTTGGGCCTCAGGTACAACCAGACCGAATTCAGTACCACCCCCTGAGAGGCATCAATCTCCTCGAAGATTAAATATTGCATATATTGTGAATATTTTAATATGTTACATACAGTATGGAAAAATTTAAATTTTAACAATAATAGAGGTTTAACAATGTCCTTACCTGACCACCAGTCATCATAGAGGTACCATGTCTTGGTCCATGACCATAACAGGCTTGAGCACATGTTGTGCAGATGTGTGGCTTTCTCTAAGGCACATGGGATGTCGGTCTATCCCCACCAATAGATGTTCCTCTACCACCAGAATCTAGTGGTTGTACCCCAGTAGAGGAAGAGGGCGTTGTCTGGTCAATAGTGGTAATGTGTCAAGAGACCATATCAGCTAGAGTTAGAAATGCCTCATGTGTCTGGGAAACCATATCATGTGCAGGAGGGATGTCTTCCCTCGATAGCTGGGCATGGACTGTAGGTATCAGTGGATTGGAATATCTACGCCTATCGTCATGTCGGTGTTGGGGCATCCACCTACCAACTCCCTAGAAACCCACCATGTCAAAATAGTTGACATGTTTCCCCATCAAAAACTCTGCATACAACTTCCATAGGAAGTAAAATGGTACTTCCCTAATGTTGTGTGGGGGAATGTAAAAAACCATGTACCACCTATCCATCCAATGGTCTCTAATGGGTGGAAAGGTGCACCACTCAATAGAAATATGTGTCCTAGTGATCTCTGGAATGTCATCCATCCCAGGAACTATAAATAATGTATAGATGTGTTCTTTGGTTATTTTTATCTTCTTTACCTCATTGTAGCTCAACTCATCAGCATATTGTTGTCTTTTCCTCTCCTTGTACGATGCGATGCTATACAAAGCAACATTCGATATTGCGATTGTATCAACAATAGTCAACAATGAATATGACAAGGAGCGGTAGAGCTCATCTCCACCCCTCCAAGCAGAACCAATCTCTTTGAGATGGCCAATAACCCTCAATATCTCAGCATTGTTATCCATAGTAGCCACTACAATCATAAATACAAATAAAATATCATTAGAAATATAAACACATATTATAATGACATCTCTAAGCACTGAAAAATGTATAACTAATGTATGACAAATAGCAGCATAAACTAAATCTATTATGTAAATTTAAAAATTGATCTTGAATTTTACAGTAAAGAATACATTTAACATTTTAAATTTTAAATTTATGTCCTAAATTCAAGTATTAATTCCAATTTCCATATGCATGTGTACATAAAATGTCTTATGTGCATATGTTGAATGCGAAGCTCCTCTACCTTATTTTAAGGCTTGGATTATGAAGTTTCATTGATATTGTGAGGTGTTGACTAATTCCCTTGTAGGACCAGCTCCTAGATTTTGGGTAGAGGAAACGACTAGACCCTAGAATAGGCAGCATAATGTGCTATTGATGAATAAAATCCCAATGTAGGCAACGATTTTGTTAGATATGTAATTATTTGTTGCGGCGTGATGTTTTTTGGACTCCAAAGTTTATTTAGCGTATATTTGTTTATATGTAATTTGGGCCATGTATGGATTCCACTTGATGTTATTTTAGTTCTATGTCCTCTTTCTATATGCCCATGAGAGACTTCAAATGCACAATTGTGTATAGTGGATTTTATGGTTGCAGGGTTTCCATGGATTCTATCATGTATGATAGTATGTGATTGGCATGTAATCAAACACATGAACCTACCTATGTCTCTTCATGTTCATGAAGGCTATTGTTGAACTTTGTTTTCTTGACCTTAACCAAAAAGTACCTTTCAGTCAAGAGGAAATATTTGTTAAGCATGGGAAGCTTCTATACCTTATTTTAACACTTGGATTAGGAAGTTTCATGAAAACTATAAGGTGTTTATTGATGTTCTTGGACGACCAACTTCGATATTTCGGATAGAGGAAATGGATTTACCATGTTTGTTTATGTATTTTAGGGAAGATATGAATTCTACTTGATTTTTTTTAGGTTGTATGCAATCTTGCAATATAATAGACAAACTTTGCATATTTGTTAATTTTAGTTTGGATTCACAATGTGCTTGCGATTATACATATGCAAATAGTGAAGTTCATTTTTTTTTTAAGAGTTAATTGGGATTTTGGTTTACATTGGGCAAGTACATTACTTATGCAAACTTGCAATGTGCTTGACAAACTTTGCATATTTGTGAATTTTGGTATGGATTCACAAGGATGCTTGTGAATATGCATATGGAAATTGTGAAATTGATTTGTTTTTATGAGTTAATTGGAGTTTTGGTTTCCATTGGGCATGTGAATTTTGGGTATGAATTTTGGTAACTAATCAAAATTCTATGATTTTTATGATTAAATTGGCGTTTTGGCTTCCATTGGTCAATTCCATTGGGGTTTTGGTTTCCATTGGTTTCCATTGGTCAATTCCATTGGGGTTTTGGTTTCCATTGGCCATAAATTAATTTGTTTTGGTTTAATTTCAAATTAGGGAAAATAAATTAATGAATTTAGGGAAAAAATCATAAGAAATGAAGAAAATATGAGTAGAATTGAACAAAATAAATCATAAAGAGCATGTTGATCCAAAGGTGGAGGTGGATGCAAGCTTTGGCACACCCAAAACATGTTCTCCCACTCGCGTTTTGCTCCATCCAAGCTCCAACAACGCTGCGATGTGGCGAAAATGACATGCTCGTCCTGGTTTAAAATAAAAAAAATAGGTTTTTACAAACGCGAGCACATTTATCCAAAGAAAAATGAGAGTGGGATTTGATTCAATAAAATGAAGGCGCATTTTGGTCTACTATTTTAATTGGCATGCATGTTGGCAGCCTTGGGACTAGGATTGGCAGGGTCAAGATTGCTTGGTATGATTTCTATTTTATTGATAAATAGTGATTTACTTTACTCTACCATTGCATCTAAAAGGTCCCTCAACTTTGTGCACTCATCCAACCCCAACACCAGTAATAACAGGTTTAAAATTGAGCAAGGATGATGACGGATCAACTGTATATCCTACGTCATTTAAAAGGCTTGTTTGTAGCCTTACGTATTTAATAGTGATAAGACCAAACATCATGTATGGAGTAAGATTGATCTCAATATTGATGGATTTACCAAAACACTCTCATTGGAAAAAAGGCAAAAGAATTTTGAGGTATGTAAGTGGCACAAAAGACCTTGGCATTATGTATTCAACCTCAGAAAATTTTAAACTCATTGGCTACACTAACAGTAACAATGGAGGAAGCATAGATGATAGGAAGAGCACATATGGGTACACATTTCATTTATGTACAGGTGTTGTTTCATGGGTTTCAAAGAAGAAACCCATAGTAACTCTCCCTTCACTGGAATCAAGGTATATTGCAGCTACAAGCGCTGCATGTTAGGTCATTTGGATGTAGAGAATTTTGAAATATCTGTCGCAGAACCAGCAAGAACCAACAACCATTTTTTGTGACAACAATTCATCCATAGCATTGTCAAAGAACCATGTTTTTCATAAGAGAACTGAGCACATCGGCACAAAATTGGTGAACAACAAAGAAATTTGTTTAGAATTTTGTAGGTCTGAAGATCAACTTGCAGACATCTTTACAAAACAATTGGCAAGGGATACATTTCAGTATCTACGTAGTTATCTTGGAATAACAAGTTTTGCACAGTGAACCTTGTCATGCACAGAGAAACTCTAAGCTATGAAACATTTTGTAAAATTTTGTTTTAAGATCCTCATCTGCTCATAATTAAGTGGGAGTATTGGAAATATTAAGGAATTGTAGATCCGTATCAGATCTCAGCCGACTCTGCAAGAGTCTGTACCATTTCAGTCTCTGTCAGACAGTCTGACAAGATTGAAGAGTTCACAATTCTGTAATGTAAATCAGTCGAATTAAATTTATGCATCTAATTTTTTAGCTAGATACTTATTACAATATTTAGTGTTGATTCACAGAGAAGAGTTTCTAGTTTTCCTATAAATAGAAGAAGAAGATTGTAAATTAAGTAAGACACAACATGCACAGCAGAGAGAACTCTGAGAAAATTTTGAGCAGAGAGTGAAGAGGATAGTGTCGAAGCTCAAGCTTCTCTGTGTTTAAAAATGTCTAGAGCCAAAGCTCTAAAAAATGTTAACTATCTTTGTAAATTCCAAGTTTGCATTTACAACATATAGCTCTTTCTTATGGCAAGACAAGTTATATAAATCAAATAGTTTATGGTTGAATACATATTTATTTAGCCACATTCTCTCCATAATTACTTGAGTAAATGTTGTTTACATTTTAGGGTTTGAGTGAAAGATCAAAGAATCCATAAACTTTTCACCGAGTAAAAGTTCCAGGTTTTACGACAAGTCGTTGACACAAGTGAAAAATATTATTGATTTCATAACTATTTAGACTAAGAAACTTCCTTTCTGAAATTCCACTAGAAGTGATTAAGTCTAAGTAAACCCGTCCAATTAAAATGGTCCAAACTTGTCCAAATATTTTGGTATATCCTATCATGTTAGTTCATATTATGGGTTTTAAAATTATCAAAAATCAAACCAATATATTGCGGGTATTGGGGAGATGAGGGGTTTAAGGTGGGGGTGGGTAGGGTGGTTTATAAGGCTTCGGGTATAAAAAGGGGTGGAGAGGAGGTTTTAAGTATTGGGAGGGGGTTTCAAAAAAAACAGTTTGGGTCAATATCTCTCGAAATTAAGGGTATTCTTTAATATCCTATGATCACACGTGCTATGTGAGAGGTTCACTAAGTGAATTCCCCGTGAGTCATAGGTATTCAAGTTTTACTCGAGAAGTGAAAAGAGGTCAAACTCCCCACATGAAATTTTTGTGACTAAGTCGTAAATCAAGTTTAACGATCTTGGTTTTTGCGAACAAAATCTGCATTAAAGAGAAAACAATGTGAGTTTCTCGCTCAGAGTCACTCACGAGTTGTTTTTGTACCCACGATTTGCAACAGAAACAGTTGTTCAAGCGATCTCTCTACCACTAGCGGTAAGCACGGATGTGGAACTGAGACTCAAGGGTAGAAGAATGACTCCTCGGAAAAGAGATCGCAGGTGCCTCTCAAACACGTAATGTAGCAGCTAAGAAGAGAAGCGAGCCTCAGATCCCATAGATAGTAATAAATCGTAATAACATATGCAAGGTTACAGCCTTTTTCGTGAGAGAACTTAGAGTGTATTCCCTTTGATATCATGTAAAGTTTTCTATTACACTAAAAATATGTAGACCTTGATAAACATTGAAATTAAGTATATAGTTTCTTTGATAAGGCTTTGATATTATGTAAAGTTTTCTATAACACCAAAATCTTTAGATGTTGGTAAACATTGAAATCAAATACATAGTTCAACCCAACCAAGCATACCATCTAAAAATCTTAATGTGGTGATGAATAAAAATTATACACCAAAACCTATCAATATTAGTAAACATTGAAACCAAACACATAATCCAAAATTTTCATTACCATAAATTCCAATATAGTAACTAGTCCACATAGTATTCCCAAAAATGCTACATATTATTTCAGATACTCCAATACATGTTTCCCTAGTTAATATCCTTGACTACAACTCTGAATTAACTTAAAGATCTCACAGTCATAAAGGTACTATGATATTGCAGTAGGCCCACATGATCTATTCACCTGTTGGATGTTGTAAAGGAATACGTTAGGAAACAAATCCACTCGACTTCTTAGAACACGTCCCAATGTCTTCATGATGTAAAATTAATAATCAAAATTTAAACAGATAATTTTCATATAAAAAGAAATGCAACATCATTCATCTAAAATGCAATACTTTTCTTTGGAATTCACAAATTTCATTTCATTGTTACCCACCAAAGACTATTTGTATTTGCCTTGTAAAAATGGATTACATTGCATTGATAATCCATTGAACAAGTAAAAATGGATTACAACGAGCCTAAAATAGAATAGAACGGTCGAAATGGAAAGGAATGAAAAGCCAAACCAGCCTCGGAATAAAACTTTGGAACTGAAGCTATACAAAATGGCACAGCAGAATTAAAACGATATAAAATGGAAACAATGGGAGACAACTTAAAAGGACGATACAACAACCTGTACCATTGACAATTCTTCCGGCATTGGGTCGTTGTTCAATGCTTCCACCATTTCCATCTTGGATTCCAGAGCTTCCACCAGTCCCCTGAATTTACCGGCTATGTAAATTGCGTGGAGTAATTTATCCTCCTCCAAATCTAGTGCCCATTCTCTGCATTTGTCCACCAATGCGATACCCGATTTGTCTATGCAAGCAGCGATAACCTCTGCCAATGACCTTTCTAACTCTTCCTTCAGTTCTGTAAAATCACCTGATCTGTAATCCATACCCTTGCATAATCTGTATAATGCAATCGCTCCGGCTAAATTCTCCCAATCTACTGGAATCTCCTTACCTTGCTTTTTAGTGTCCGGAGACTCGGTATTTTTATTTCCCGCAATTTTTTCGCTTTCTTCTTCAAACGCTTTCCTTTTTGTCTCTGCAAGCCGTTCGATCTTTTCAGCCACCTGGTTCATTGGCATGGTATCTGGATAACTTTTGTCGGGATCAATCCGTCGAACTCGGTCGACTAATGTATTGAATTCTGTATCTGCTGCCTCACTCAGCAAACTATCCGTTTCCGGATCCCATTGGTCAACCAAATCCATGAGTTGCCATGTCTGAATGTATGCTTCTACACAATTTATCACCTCGTGTCGGGGAGAAACACATGCGATTATATTGATTAATGAGACTGCTGTGAGCTTCCATGACCACGACCCTTCTTTCATGTAGATAAAATAATTTTCAGCTTCTAAGTGAAAGCCTGAATCACATTTGTATAAGAATTTCAGCCCTGCTTCATCGTCTGCGGTTGTTGGACGATCCAAACACCCACGTACACCTACCCGTAGTGGCGGCAACATCTTACCTGAAAAATATTCATATATAAACATTGTCCGATGACTCATTAGTTCGGTTTGAGCTCAGTATTAAAAACAAAACTAATAAAACAAAAAAGCGCACTAAATATTCGAAGACTATGTATAATCATAAAATTGTATGTATAATCATAAGCTTTTTTGTAAAAGAAAAAAATAGTACGATGATGATTAACTTTCAATAATATTAATTTTAGTATAAATTGGATTTTTTTCTAGCTCTTCCTAGAGGGTGTGACTCTTCCCAAAAAGCATATTTTTTAAAATACATTTTAAATAAAATTCAGAGGTCTAAATTTGCCACTTATTATTGAACGAAAACAATTATTTATAAATTTCAAAAGAAGTACTAGATGAGAAATAATCTTTCTATATTTTTTTATTAACATTTCATTTTTATTAAACATTTCATTTTTATTAAAAATAACAAAATACCAACATACTTCAAACTCTAAAATATAAACATTTGATACCTAGATATAAACATTTTATACAAAGTTAAACATTTGATACCTAAGTATAAACAATTTATACAAAGTTTCAGTCTTCTATTACGCAATACATTTCATAAAAAATTTAAGGATTCTATGACATAAAGCTAAAATAAATTACAGTCATCATATTAGACACATAAAAAGTAAAATTTACATTCTTCCATTACAAAAAACATTGACTACCAAACTGGTCCAACAAAACCAAAAAAAACTGTGTTCTAATGGTTCTTACCTGTGAGTACCGGGGGCGATTTCTGACCTATTAGAAAGCTGATGAGGCAATTGCAATCTTCCTTGCCATCGTTGTAACCTTCTTCACAGAGTTTCTTTGCTTGCTTGATAGACTTTCGATTTGTCACAAACACGTTCTCAACACTCTCTCCAACAACGTTCAGGTTCTTCAAATTCTTCAAAATGTGTTCGTACTCTCCGGCTTCTCTACTATAGTGATCTGGTAATACCATTGAAGCTATTTTGCGGATGGCCCTATTATAGAACGTAACCTCTATGACGAAAGCATAAACTTTGCTGGTGAAGACCACAATAAACTGCAGTAAGAGGAGACATCTGAGGAGCAAACCCTTCGTCCATTTTATGTGGGGAATAATTTCAATGATATCTCTATGAGTTTCCAGTTTTTTCTTAGATTCTTTCTCTTTCATTTTCTTTGTCCAAAAACCCTCTATTTGAAAACTGTTTTTTTGTTCTTGCTGTTTCAGTTTTTCTAGAATGTGCCTTGTCCAGAAATCCTCTACCATAAACTGTTTCCGAGAGCTACTCTCATTCCATCTTCCATAGTACCGAATGGAGGTAAGCGATCTCCAACATATGACTGCCCATCCTATTAGGATGAATACAAATTCGAAGATAATTATGAAGAGTTTTAACCAGGATTTGGCATCCCGAGGATTCTCTATGAATGGACCGGGCAGAATCCAGTACCCGACTACAGAACTTATGATACAAACTGTGACAACTAGTGCGGCTGATGAAACTAACATTGATTTTGTTATGATAGATTCAGGAGAACATACCCGCGATACAATCCATGAGAGCAGTACTTGATGTTCTATTCCTTCCAAAGACTTTTCTGCATGATCTTGATCAGGCTTTGCAAGAATGAAGGGAATTCTTTGAGTGGTGATAGTTCGAATGCTTTTACTCGCTCCAGTTGCACAGAAGAGAAGGAGAATAAGCCATATGAGCGATGCCGATATTAACTCATCCGAAAACACAACCCACGAATTCCCATTCAAGGAAGAAAACCTAGACCCATTCAAGGAAGAAAACCTAGACCCATTCAAGGAAGAAAACCTAGAGTGACAGCGATGTATGTATAACAACTGGGATAAAATGTCGAGGATGACACTCAATCCAAGCGCTAATATTTTATTGACTTTCTCCTCATAGCTGGCACGCGCCATTCCTGGAAGAAAAAGAGCGACCAACACACATAACATTACTCTACTACTATTCATCATAATGAAGTTATTCTGACCATTCTCGGCTTCCAGCAATGTTTTCAAACACTCCGACTTCTTACCGTGAGAAGCGAAAGCCTTGTCACTCTGATTTTCGACGAATTCCATGATCTGGATGGTGAGAGCACTAAGAACCAGAGCACCTCCCGGCACCCATTGTGCTCCCTTCTTGAATGCTTTGTGTATGTCAACTATCAAGAAGATAATGAATCCAAGCGTTCCCAACAGAAACGCCGCTAACCCGGCAAACTCGCTCAGAGTCATGATGTACAGTAAAACGAGGAATGGTAATTCAAACAATAAACAAATTGATCGTTGCCGGCACATGAAAATCTGGTGAGATTTGGAAATTGGGTCGATGCCCAAACGCCTTTAAAGGAACAGAGGTCTCCTTTCATCATTGGATGTACGATGATGGATTTGTTCCACAGATTCCGAATTTTGAGGTTAAATCCTGTTCTTGTTTAAACATATTTTATTAAATAATATTCGTTGAGTGACTAAAAGAAATTCACTTTGTTGTACTACGAACATTTTTTTTTATCGTTGTACTGGGAACAATTTTTTTTTAAAGAAATTCACTTTGTTGTACTCGGAACATTTTTTTTTAATTAAAGTGAGAGTCTTCCTTTAATTAAATAATACTTTTCTTTTACAAAATGCCTATTCACGTAAACTCAAATTTGTTGAAGTGGCCATATTCGTTATATTACTTTCACGTTTCCTTATATGTATTTATTTATATCTTTCACCCGTTCATTGGATCTGTCAAATGGCTGTCGGGCCCAGTGTGGAATTTCATTTCATCTTTAGTCTTCTCACTAATATTTTTTGGACGTTTTGAATTTTTATCTTTTCAGTTACACAACTTTTCAGTGAAAGAATAACCTTTCAGCAATGAAGTTTTATAATAAAAAAAAACTTTTAATAAATATGTTTTTACTAAAAAAAATTTAATATTCAATTAAAATATATATATTATTGAAGATAAATTTATTTATCTGTGTTTTTTTTTTACCATATACTTTCATTGTGGAACAGAGTAATCTGCTAATAGTGACTCAAACAATTTGAAAGTAACATGTGCCAACATTATTCATGTGAAGTACATTAAATGATAAACTTCATAAACAAACAAAACTTGGAACCTAGAATCCTTTACAAAAGTTAATGTTAGGCCACATGTAATGCATCATAGGTTAACATGTTGAGTCAATAGTGAGTGATATTGTGACATTTTAATTTTCAACTAAAATATGTGTTTATGTTAAGGAGTTTAAATACCGCTTAAAAGATAACAATAGACTCATTTACCCATATTTTTTTGTTGATCGTGTACTTAGAAAATATGGAACAAGAAAACCTAAACTACATTGTGCATTTAAAGTACATTAAGTGATAAACTTAAGAAACAAACAAAAGGTGCGACTTAGAATCATTTCCAAAGGTTAATATAAGGTCACATATAATGCAAGATGCCAAAATTTTCAAAGTTAACATGTTGCATCGATGGTGTAATTGAAATTGTGACATTTTATTCGAGAAAAGGACTTCCTCATCTGCATAGAATATGCAAAAAATAACTAGATAATGCGTTGTGTTTCCAAATGCATGTGCCCCTAAGAGTATTCATTGTTGTTAGCAAGGAAAAAATGAAAAGAATATAGATATGATGATAGCATGTTAATATTGTTCACTGAAGGCTACAAGGGAAGCTCAAGCCCCTCACCCTGTTGTAATGAAAGTATCATTTCCCCTCCTAAAGGCACTCGACAATCATTCTCGCTTTCTTTATATTGAAATGCCCAATAAGTAAATAAATGCTAGAAAAGACTTGAAGTGCATCTCCTAATGTCTTGACTCCATTCTTTTTTGGTTGGGCAGGTTGGGAAGCCAACGGTCGAATTGCTTTCCTAGTTCTCGTCGGTCTCACTTCACTCAACAGAATGCCCTCCTTGACCAAATGAATATGTACCCTTTAGCTTATTGTTTCTTTTCATAGCCAAGAATGAATAGTTTTCACTTTAATATATAACCATCATGAAGAGACTCGACAAAGTTCTCTAGCCAAACTTTGTAGTTCTTAATAAGGAATTCCCCTTTCGTCAAACGCTCAAAAGGGGCCCTTGCTGTTCTTATAGGCCTTCAAGAGAATTTACAAAGAAAAAACCAATAACAATCAAACTATTCAAAATAGAAACAAAATCACCCACATACTAATAAATCAAATGGAAATATTTCAATAAAGTGAGAAAATTTCAATTTCCATTATTACTTATACAATAATAGCACTTATATAGACATACACATTTCTTAATAAATCTGTTAATGAAAAATATTAACCATATAAAACCATAAAAAGATATATCATAACAAATTATTTACTATTCGTTGAAACTATTTGTTAGAATTTTTAACAGTTTTTCATGAGTAAATAGCGTGGTATATACAATTCCAACTCTCTCATTAACCAAGTTTAAATGAATCAACATCTTAAAATACGTGTTTGGATATAAGACTCCACTTTCAACTAATTATAGATTCTTAGGATTCTAAAAAGTATACTCATTTTTAATTATTAAAATATTTCCTTATTAATATTGGATAAAAGACTCCACTTTCAACTAATTAATTATAGATTCTTCGTATTCTTAAAGTAAAAGGGTAAATTAATTTTTAATTATTCATTTTTGAGGTCATTATTGAGAGCTTTAGTTTTTTTTAAGCATGTCAAGGGTTACTAAATTTGGATTTAAATTTCAAATTTGTTTTTTAACTTTTCAAGTAGATCAACATTTTTTTCCATTTTTAATTATGTCAAAATGTAAATACTTTTTTTATTATTATATAGTATTCTACAATTTAGTAGGGTGAGCAATTCAGTAGAGTTCATATATTATATACATGAGATATTATCACTTACAAAATAAAATAATTATATAAAAAAAAGTAGGTTTCACATTCATAACTATCCCTTGTTGGGAACATCATTTTGCTGGAAGAGGAAGGAAAATACTACTACTCTATTTATTTCAAGCTTTATAAGGCAGAGTTCTTTCCTGCTAGAGACACTATTTTGTGCAAATGTTCCAGAAAGTCCATACGTCTCTTAGTCTAGAGCTAAAACCTCAAAATTGAATGGTTGACAAGAGAATTCACAAGCATGATATATTTGATTGAATCAAAAAATTATTTTACTTACGCGGTTCTGGGTATAATTCTATAAAAATACTAAATGATGAGTGGGAAGACCCAGCAGTATAGTTGACATAGAAATGTGAGAGCAATAGAGAAGTAAGGTGGAAAACAGGAAGTTAAGCCAGCACGCGGGAAAACCAGGGCGAGTCTAAATAAGTAGAGCACACAGTGAAAGAATACACCTATAGAGAGTAGAAACCATAAGCTACTCTCTGAACATAGGCTCTGCACAAACCAAAACAACCAATTAGTGTGTTCTAAGTAGTAGCCCACAGGAGAAATTACCTTTAAAGTGCAAGCTAGTTTAATACAAGATCATCTCGGTGGAGAAATCATTATAGCCTACTCCCAAGTACATATAAGTATGATGCTGAAGCCCCCCTCATATGCCATGACTTAGGGCTATACTCATTAATGGCCAATGTCATTATAGTCTTATAACTAATATAATGACGTTTTGATAAAAAAATTAAACCGTCAAAACAATGATCTACCAAAAACTTCAACCGTCTAACAAAACGGTTTTCGCCAATTTTCACCCGTGTTTGACGGGGAAAATGGCCAAGTAAATGCCCATCAAATTCCAACTCTCGGACTCGAGAAGGACGGATCAAATTTGAAGTAGGGTCTTCTGTCACTTTCAAGGACTCTGACATATTTAGGTTAAATCATACATCAAAATTTTATTTGAGAATGTAATCATACATCAAAATTTTACTATATTAAAAGCAATGTAATCAAATATTTCAATGTAGGAATCAACTTAATTTGAAAGGTAAGGTTTTACTAAGGTGGATTATTATTCTAACAGAAAATTTAAAGAATGTTTAATCATAGTTTTGTATCCCTTTAGAACTAACGATAACATTTAAGAAAAAATAATAATCACTATGAAACATGTAAAGAAACTAAGTAAAATATTTACACAATTTTCAAAGAAATCATGTGGGAATATCATGGTCGTGTGCAATGATGTTATCTCAATATTACTTTATTTGATGCTCTATCATTCTTTGTATAAATTTGATAAGAATTTAACATCTATAAAAGGTTTAAAGAAATTATATTATTATATATACAAAAATTTGCATTGTGGAATTAAAACTAAAATTGATACCACACATTTTTGACTTGCTTTGAATGAAAATGAATATAGTTACTAAAGAATGTTTATTTATGGGTATCTATCAAATACCTCCATTATAAAGTGATTTAAAACAAAGATAGAAAACCACTATAAAAAAACATTAATCTATCGTTGATCTAGGTGGCTGATCTGTTGCTACCATCTAAATGATAGGTTCATGCAAGCTATCAAAAAGCAAGATGTTAACCGTTTGTCGTTACACCAAAACCTGTAGATTTTTAAACACATAGTCCAAGGAATGGATAATTTTAAGAACACCACCAAAATTTACATGTATAATAAATGAGTGAATCTATCTAATATTTAGAAAATTTTGAAGGCTATTTTATCAATAATATAATACATATATATAATTTTTTTCCTAATCTTTAATTCTAGTATAAAATCTTTTAAAATATTGGCGAACCTCTAACTAAATTATAAGATATTGTAAAATCTTAGGGAATATTTTCTTGAATTATAAAATATTGTAAAAATTTGGCAAATCTTTCATTAAATTATAAAACCTTGTAATGTCTAGGTGAATCTTTGGATAGGAAGTCTCAACTTTCGATTTTGCAGATTACTAAGGTAGTACAATAGAATAGCATATACTATATGTTGACTCTCTCAACTCCTAGACCCTCAAACGAACAAATGCATGAATGAATAGAGGATGGGTTTACTTATACATTTCGCAAGTAGTATTAGCTCACTCACAACTAGAGGTGTTGATGAAACACAACTACACTAAATAGATTCAGGGCAAGTGGGGACTCCACTTTTTATCTCGTCCCTTAATGGTCCAAGGAACATGTGGGGACCCAAATCTTGAAATACTGACAAAACAATAGAATTGAACACTTTACACTATGGAGTGATTATGGCACCCATGAACCATTATTACAACAAGTACTATTATTGAGACCCACAATATTACTATAGTGTATGAATTCCCAAATAGATTATTTTCCAAATCTCTCATTTTTAAGCTACCCTCTAAGAAAAAATAACCTCTTTATTTGTTTGCAGATACAAATGCATCTTTTTCCTTTCTTTTGTTGACAATCATAATATGAATTCTGTCATTTGATTTAGAATTTTTAGAGCTAGTTAGAAACTTGCAATGGTTATTAGAAAGAAGAACATACACTAAAAATAATAGAAATTTCATTAATGCATCAACATGCATATCATAGAACTACTCTGTTAAAGACTATTTTTTCTCATGTAAATTTTCAAAATGTCCTTGAAAATTTTGAAAGCATGCAGAATGTGGTAAACTTGTTTTAGCACCATCATTGAATGCAAAAGACTAAATATCAAATAGCATAATATATACATCTCAGGTTAAACACACATTGTACATATTATATACAATCATGATGGAAATGAAGTAATGTGTTCCAATTAAATCATATATTTATCATACATAACGAGATCCATTTCTAAATGATGATAGCATTTACATCAAAATAAATCACCTAATTTTTTTTCATTTATGAATGACCCTTACAAAAAACAAAATATAGTAACACGAGTACCAAACCCAACAAATTTAGGTCACAAATAAAATTGATGAACTTGGAAATATGAAGAAAACAATCTACCAATCATGAACTTCTCAATACAAATAAAATAATATACCAATACGTTTTGGACAACTCTACGAGAAGACATCCAAAACAATGGCCATTCCATCATAGCACTGCCATTATAATTAGTGTGCATTCATTTATATTACAAACATCCCAAACATCAACAATAACAAATATAAAATACGAGCATATGAACTCTCATTAATGGCTTAAATCCAATAATAATTGCATATCAAGATCCTAATAAAAGCACATTTTAAACAACTTGGTCAAATTAAGCTTGAGTATATAAAAACCATGTGGCATCTCTACATCAAGAATAGCATACATTAACAACATATAAATCTCATTCGATAGTTTAAACATGACAAGGCATAAAATAAATCATATCTTTTGATCTCTATAACACTTTCATGAAACCAATACTTCTAGGATATAATAAAAGCCTAATAACACCGAATGATCTCTAAGAGTCAAGAGTGCCCTAGAATTCAATAGGCCTCAAGAAACATCCATGATAAAAAGCATTATAAAAGGTAAATTTACAATATAATAATCTATTGCAAATATGGATAAAAAGCATAAAAAGCATACCATGTTAATTATTGGATAAAAAGTGTGATGCAATTTTGTATTCTTGATAAATTACATGTGCGGCATTGCCCTTCAAGACCCGAGCTTTTGAAAATGGAGATGTTAAGCAAATATTAAAATGCTGAGAAAACTAAGAATGAAAAGTGGAATGGCATTAACCAGAATATTCATCTTGCAAGTGCAATTCGATGTGGATGAACCATGAATCATTGTATCATTTATATAGAACAAAATAACCCATGTTTTCCCCTCCAATACTGGAATTCAAGGGCTCAAAGAACGTATCACATCAAAATTGACTAAAAATACAAGAAAATGCAACCATATACCTGAATTACAAGGAGAATGGAAAGAAAAATAACCCTTAGGATCCTCCATTACTAAAAATTGGGGGCGAAAGAGTGATTTCAATAGATTTTCTCTAGAAAGTGGGGGCGAAATAGAGATTGGAGGGAGATTCTGCTATGGCAAAAATAGTCTTTTTCATTTTCCTCATTAATATACAGGACGCTATTCATTTTGGATTTATTTTTTTTCTATTAAATATTGGGAAAATATATTCTAGATGAAAAAACCATTTCCATTTAAAAATATAGCCCATTAAATTTTTGAAACCCCCTTAATGTATCCCATGGGCTATATATATCCCCTAAAATTATCCATGGTCCAAGGATCCAAGTGTGATGATGAATCCACATCCTATTCCCAAAGGTTCAACAATTATTCCGGGTACTCCAACAACTGATCCGGATTTACGCAGGAACGCAACAGAATATACAAATAACCATAGAAACAAAGATTTAGTGGAAATAACACTTCATTTCATTAATCAAAGAATTGAAACTTGTTTACATAGAGAATGGAAATAAACTAGCTAGAGTGCTGGTATCTTATCTCTGAGAAGAGATGTGGAGGCTACATGCCTATGAACTCTGTGTTACAATGAGGCTCTAAGGCCTATATATTATTGAGAAACAATGGTGGTTGTGGTAGCAGGTGTAATGTCCCCTCACAACCCCAATTCGAAAAAGGAAAAGCCTAGCAACATGCACCATACGTTAAAAGAAAACGGAAATAGGAAACATGGTCAGAAGGTTTGGAGTATAAGAAACTTAAGCTTTCTCTTGAAAAGATTTCATTCTATACATCTTTATTTTAATTAGAGATGACATGTTTATAAAAGGTCATCCACTTGACTATTTTAGCGCGGAGGTGCAGAGAAAGTAATCACTTTCTGACCCACTTGTATAAAGTATAGATGCAAGCTATACTTAGATACATGATTAAAAACTACAATATGAACTACCACTAAAACATGCAACTGCAAACATATATGCAAAGGTATGTGTATATAATTATATTTATTCTATCATATTATGATAGGATTTCCGGTTACAAGGAAATGGTCTATTTAAGTATTCACAAAGAATATATATATATATATATATATATATATCAAAACCATTCTAAATACATTCACATGATGTGGATTACCAAGTTAAGGAAAGATATATACATATATGTCTTAAGCATTCAAAAGATAACTCATAAGGGTAGTCAGGGATCTTTGTTTATTTTGTTTGGGTAAAACAAATTAAATGGGAAAACAACAAACAATCTTCCATTTGTCACTTATAGGAGATACAACAAATGATTTTCCATTTGTCAAATGAGTCTTGTAGTGGAGAATAACTATTAATTAAGTCTCTCATTCAATTGAGGGTGGGGCATGAGCCTTTTAGGGGGAACGCATGTATTACTGCGTGGATGTAGGCATGTGGTTTTCTAAAAATAGAAACAGATCTTAAAACAAGGAAATTTGGCTGTGTTTTACCCACCTTGACAGGAAACAGCTTGGAATGCAAGGAGGATTTTACTCCACCCTAAACGGAAAACCGGTCGGTAATCCTGCCACTTGTCCTTACATTTTTTCCTATAAAAAGATGAGGGAAAGATGCCAAGGGGGCATGCATTCTGGACTTGGGGTCTGCTCCATCAATCGAAAGGGAATCCTCAACAATCGATTGGAAAAAGTCGACCGGGTTATTTGCTTGAGAAGATTTTTCAAAACGTTGTTGTGATGTTCGATTTGAAGATGTTAGGTATAAATCCCGATTCACTTCTATTCATGGCTAATGCATACATTTATACATTTCATGTGGCGGTTGAGAACCAGCATTTTCACCTTCCTATGTAACTGTTCAGCTTCCTATTTGTTTATTTATTTACAATAATCCTGACGGATTATATTCTAACAATCCCCCTCTTAATCCGAAGGGGTGTTCGTAAGTCCAAGCATGTTTCTGAATCTTTCAAACTTTTCTCGTCCAAGCGCTTTGGTGAAGATGTTTGCAACTTGATCATTTGTGGAACAATGTCGAAGATGGACTGTCCTGGCCTCTACATGATGTCGAATCAAATGATACTTTGTGTTGATGTGTTTGGTTCGATCATGCAATCTAGGATTTTTAGCTAGCTTGATTGCAGAAGTATTGTCGACCAATAATGGAGTGGAATTTTCTTGTTTTTCTTGCAAATCTTCAAGTATCTTCCTGAGCCATACTATTTCTTTCGTTGCTTCAGCTGTAACCATGTATTCTACTTCTTTTGTTGAATCTACCGGAACTGACTGTTTGCGTGATCTCCATGAGACAGTTGTTGATCCAAGACTCATAGTGTATCTAGAAGTTGATACTCCTGTCTCCTTATCGCCATCAAAATCTGAGTCTGAGTACGCAATAAGTTTGAAGTCATCCACTTTAGAGTACTTGAGTCCAACGTC
>LPNX010943803.1:0-15721 GCA_001517045.1 Pseudotsuga menziesii
GACCCAATGGAAGAGGACATTGATGTCCCTGAGGAAATTCAAGCTCCAGAAAATTCCAATGTCGATGAAGAATTTGGCATGCATGATATTGTTGAATAGTTTTCATGTTTTGAAGAAAATGTTAATTTTGACAATTTTTGACAATTTTTTGATCAGATATATTAGTAATGTTTTGACTTTCAGACTTTATTTTAGAAATAAAATTTCTAAATATAAAGTTTTTAATATGTTTTTTACAAATAATTTGTATATTTTTTCTCGACTTTATGTGAGTTGTCACTTTTCGATAACTAATATGAAATATGATCATTTTTAGAGAAAAATTTTCTGAAAATTCATTGGTTTTAAATGTCTTTATTTTCTGGAATTATTTACAATTTTGTCAATAAAAATGCCTTATTTTGTACATAAAAATGTCTTATTTTATAGAAAAAATCGTAAAGTGTATATGTTTTTCATTATAAATTGCTTAAAAATGTATGTTATTTTGTTAAATTTCAAAAAACACACTTGAAAATAGAAATTAAAAATATTTTACAACAAAGATAATTCAAAGGCCCCAAAAAATGTCTGAAAATGAAAATGTGTGATACTGGCATCAACCATTTTTGAAATGGGGGTAAAAATAGCTACTAAAATTAGGAGAGAGAAAAATGAGAACTGTGTCGAGTTCTCGTTTCATAGTATAAGTGGTTACATCTTTTAGAAATAGTATTCATTTTCCAACACAAACATCCATAAAAATAAAAGTGCAGACAAAGGTTCAAACAGAACCACAAAAAATTAAAACAATATATATCTTTAAACCTAGCTCACATAGATAATAAAGTCATTCATTTCAGAAAAGAAGTCCTTACATAGTCATAGAATTGTTGAACTGTACACAAGTTCCATGCATATGTCAACCCTCATGTGTCTCCTTTTTCAAACAAAATTTTACAATATATAGGAAAAGGTAAAACCAAAAAGATTGTTTGTAGATCCACATTTTTAGGATTAAGCTTCTAAAAATAGAAAACTATCAATCTTAAAAGATCTAATTTACTGAATATGGCATGTGTCAGATCTATACTAACCTAGTCATCAGATCAAAGCCTTCTAGTAGCTCCATCCAGCGCAGCTATCCCATCTAATGCATGTTCCTTCCTTTGTAATCTCTTGCACTCTTTCTGAACCTGACTCAACCTCCTTTTGAGATGTTCTTTATCTTTAACAAGCTGAATATTCTGTTCTTGTATAATTTTTCTTATCTTCACTACTTCATCTACTACATGCACCAGCTTTGAGTATTTTATATTTACTTCCTATAGGTCTTGTTACAACATCCTGATGGCTTGCTTTAAACCATCCTTTATCTGATTTATATGTTCATTTTGAAATTTGAAATAATCAATTTCTAAAAAAAATTTCTCTTTCAAAATCTTTCATAAAATCATCTGAATCTTCAAATATTTCATCTACAACATTATCCTTATTGAAATATGTTTTTCGTCTTGAGGATTCACCCATTTCAAGTTCAACAACCGATTTTCCTCTCACCTCTGAAATCATCGATGTTGTATTTTCTTCTATATCTTCACCATTATCAAGGTTATAAGGATAGTTCTTGGGAATTAGATCTGGAACATTTCTCAAACTTTGGTCAATACCATTCAGAACTTGATTCAATGTTGACTCTAGTAGCTTTGTTCTTTTATCCTCTTCATCACTACTTGACGAACCCTATGCACTTATAATATGATCTTTCTTCACCTTTGGATCTAGCATTGCTCTCAGATTCAACCTCAATTTATTCATAGGGCATGTCTTTGGCCTATGGTATTCTTTAACTGGCTTGGATGAAAACTCTGTAGGATTTGAGGTTTTACTAAGAGAAATATCAAGGTTTGATCATTTCTTAGCTATTTGTATTTTATCGAGAGAATTCTTTCCTTTACTGAAATCTTTCAAGTCTTCAGGATTCCTCTGTTCAAATTTAGCAGGTGTCTGAATAGTCATCTCTTTTTTAGGAACTTCACCTTTGTGGTGATCTTCTATTTCATTTTTAGATAGAGATGTTGATGTATTAACTTCCTCTATATCAGTAGGAGTCTTCACAACATTTTTCCTAGTATGGGTTTGCTTTATTTTACCCTCTTTATCTTCTTTAAATTCAACTTTGAAACCAGACCAAAACAAGAAATGAGATCAAGACCTCTCATGTTTTCCTAATTCTTTGGGAAATAACAGTTTAACCAAGTCATTGTGAAAAATATTATTGCTAGAAGAATCATGATGATCCTGCACCCCAATGGCCATCTTACTTAAACTCTTCAGCAAGTAATAGGGTAGGTTTAAATTTTTGGTACCTGATATGTGCTGAAGAAACTGCATATGATAGAGGTAGATAGTGGCGAACCTCCCCTCACATGTCACATATATTTGGATGATATGCAGAACGTCACGCCATTCTTCAAGTAGAAAGTTCCTTTGAATCCCTTCACTCCAATTAGGGTTTATGTGTGCAGGTAGAAGAAATTGACCATAATCTTTTTGACTAAAATATGCACTATCTAATTCAACACTTAGTTGTCAACCTGAAAAGGTAGCTTGTGAGATGAAAACACTATATGTGCAGTATTGAAGGTTTGGATTAATCTAAGCTTACCTAAAGATGACACTATATTTAAAAGCAAAAAAAGAAAACTAAGATAGCTTACACCTAAGTAAAAATCCCATTACAGGGTGATCATATCTCACGAGTTAGATCCCTAATCTATCCGTCAGTGGTCAACTGGAAATTAAAATATAGAAATCATAAATGCAAAAATTAAAGGAATCAATTGAAAGGAATTGAGTAAGGATTCTGAACTACCAATCTACCTATTAAACAAACCTACAATTGGCACTGCATTCTTAATATCGAAACCAAACAAATAAATTCCAACATAAACAACTTGTCAAATAGATCTAAAAATGACATTGCATTCTTATACTTGGAATTAAATCACACACACCTAACAAATGTAAATCAAACTCATTCTAACCTGAAAATGGAATACTACTCTGAAATCTATATCCTACTTCAAAATGTTATAGAAATGCATGAAGGGAATAAATCTATTTTAAGAATGATGTGAAAGCTGAAAATGAATGAATTGCAAGACAACTTAAACATTGCAAATTATTTTTACTTCTATAATTTATCCGTTAAACAAATGCCATCTTTATACTAAAATGGATTTTTTTTTAAATTTTATTTAGCCAATGAACAAATATATGAAAGATGTTATTCTACGAATTAAATGAAACATTTTCTAATGATTCTAATTCCAACAATAAGGAATCAAAATAAAAATATTCCGAGTCATTCTATTTCTATTCAGTGCTTCATAATTAAAACAGTTAATGCTATGGGCAATCAATGCTATACCTATCTAACTTCTAACCCTATTCTATCAAAGCTTCAACTTGTGAATAGACTTACCTACCAAGTATGAAAACAGAAAGCATTATGAACTTAGAATTTATAAAGGAACTTATGCACTAGGCATGAAACAACAAGTAGAATTACTCTATTTCTACAATGTATGGAAATAAACCTTAACTTGTAAACAAATCTACATCTAATGACTATCCAAAAGAAAAGTACTACTACCCTACTTCTACAACAAACTCATTTATAAAGTAAGCCATTTTAGGCAATAGAAACTACTCTACAACTGAGAAAGGAAACTAAACTAAACTTGCTAATGTTAAAACATAAATATGACTTGAAACTACTACATCTTAAATATGAATGAGATATTCTCATTTAAGTTTAATAAAAATTTCATTTTAGTTTCCTACACATACAATTTCAATGCAATGAAATAGAATTAGATCTAACAAGGTTTATAGTAGGAATAAACTATCTATGTCTTAATGAGAAACATTTATGAAATACTTTGAATACAAATTGGAACTTGAAACCCTAGCTAACTACAAAATACCCATGAAATGGTAAAAACAGATTGATAGTTTGAGAGCCTGGTACATAGAACTGGTAGTATGGACATGAAATGTACAAAATAAAAATAAGAGGGTTAAATTGCATATAATGTAATTGCTTCTTCCAACAGATATTATAGCAAACTACTAACTGTTCATAAATTCAGCACGCATCTATTAGAAACTAATGTAAATGCTAAGAGAGATTTGAACAAAAACCTATTGAAATTAGAATCTAATGTAAACTATGCAAAGACAGTGATCAAATCAAACATTGAGATCTCATTACACATACACTGGATTATTAACAGAATCATGAAATTCACAAGAGTAAAAAGAACATTTTTATCATGAACAAATTCTCAAACAGAAACATAATATAATGATGGCATAATTTAAATCTGAAAAATGTTTTTAGTGCAACAAATAATGAGAAATATGAAAAACATTTTTGTACAACAAAAATGGAAACACACGGTTACTTAGTTGAACACCAAAAATGAAATACACACTACCACTGAGGGGCCCTTCCCAGGTAGCAGCGGTCAACTTCTTCAAGCTATTCAACCACCAATTGCATGAGAACAAGAACACAAATGAAACAAAAACTAGAGCATCAATTCTATATTACAAAAAAACGTATTTATACACTGTCCCCCTCTTTTGTATGGCTAAAATCCTCTATATATCAAATTTTACACATGGGAGAGAAGGTCGAGTTAAATCCTCAACCGTTCAAAACAAATTCCCAATTTTTAGAGAACCGACCACAAACCAAATATGAGAAAATAGTGTCTGATAGGGCATGTTTTTCTCCAAATATGTTTAGACATTTTGCAAATGGCGCACAATTAGGGGTAAATCAGATCATTTATGAAGTGGGTTTTGAATGGTTTGGCTAGATTCTGCATGGATTTCTCATAAACCATCGCCAAAATACGCTTCCTGGCTTAATGATGAGAGTGCCAATTCTTTGATATTGTTGGACTGCGTATAAAGATAGTAAAATGAATTGATGGTTGGTTGATGTGTTGGATGCTAACTTTCAATCTTTATTGATTTCTATTGGTTGCATCATGTGATCCTCATCCCTTTTCATCCACATGTTGCGTGCGTTGATTCTTACAGCCTGCGCATAACACAAAACTATTTCATTATAGTCAAAGTGTTTATATTAAAGCCAATGTCATGGCTAAATGTTTTGAACAAACTAACAAGCCAACCATTCCATCTAAAAAAGTTTTATTATTATATGTAACCTTTAAATGAGTGAGTGACATATAAAATAGTTTCCATCTCATGATATCCTCCATATAAAAGCCACGTAATATGATTGGGTTAATGGGTGTATTTTAAGTTTATATGAGTGTGTGTTTTATTTTTAATTTGAAACATATGAGTGGGTTTAAAAATAATTTCATTCATGAGTGATTTTAAAGTTTGAAGAATTGTTTTAATATTTAATTCTTCTTTTATATTTTTATTTTCTTCTTTGTTTAAATTTAAACCAATACTTAAAATTCATCATCACTTTATGGTTTCAATTTGTACATGCAGGATCAACATGAACTAGAAGGAAAAGGTAGATGATTTTGTCAAAAGAGTAATCCAAACCAATAAACCAATAATGCTTTCAAACCCTAGTACAGAGCTCATGAGTGAATGGAATGCTGAAATGAGGGTCATTTAATCTTAATCCAAAGTGTGGGAATGCATCACCAAGTGTGAGAATCAATTTATCATCAATAAAATGATATATAATGCATTAAAAGTAATAAATCATTCCCTTCAAATTTAGTGCTTCTAATTAATAGATTAAAAATAAAAGATAAGCTTTTAAGAGTGAATGTAATCATTTAGGTTTAAATGTGATGATATAATAGTAAAATATAGTGAAATAAAGAGGAAATTTAGGGGCCCAACATCCTCGTGAAATGAAGATATGGAACATCCTTGTGCTATGAATGAATTAGAGGTGTTCTTTCATTCTTTCAAAAACTATCTTTGAGCAAGATAATAAATATTTAATCCACTGGTCTTAAGATAATATTGAGACTATTTCTCTCTCCCCTCCTAGACTGAAGATATGGCACATCCTCGTGCCATGAATGAATTAATACTTGGTTTTGTTCTCTTATGTTAACACTTTAGATCAACAAATCTTAGCAGGTAATATCATACTAAGGCAGATTCTTTGATACATGCAAATTCACCACTTTATGCTTATGAAGACCACATATAAGCTATGATAGGGATTTTCCTTAGATAGAAAACATGAGGGTATAGATAGTCTATAAATCTTATAGGAAACTAGTCATCCCTACTACTTCTCAAAGTCGTATTGTTATACAAGAAACTATCGACAAAGTTTGCATTTAAAGTCCATTAGGCTCCTAATTTTATGGGTCCCACTTCTAGGATAGTGACATCCTAAGTATAGTATGAATTAGAAAATAGGGTCTTAAGTGCAACTTAAAAATATTCTCAAATGGCAGATTGATGGAGTTCATTTTCTTTAGATCAACCATGCATACCTTTCTCCAGCATACCCATAGCAACCTTTATTATCACATAGTCATTTTCATATTTTTTCTCTGTTCTTATATTCTTTTTCTCTCTCTCTCTCTTTTAACAAGATTTCCTCCCTAGGAATATTCCCCTCTTTCAGTCGAGCATGTTCAGTACCCCATCGGGTTTACCTAGTCATACCACAGGATGGTACCCACTTCTAGAGAGCCTATTCAGTACACCAGCGGGTCAACCTCTTAAACCCATTTTCTATCAGAGGCTCTTGTCCCAATGCTTCCACTCCTTATAGATATTCGAAAAATAAGTTTGACTATGAAGGAGTGGTAGGGGAGTATCTCTGAAAACCATGCTTCAGGCTGGGATGGTATATGGGTTGGAGGACACCTAGTCCATTTTTTATTATTATTATCATGGAACCAAATTTAAAGCGTGCAAGGGAATCTACTAAATCAAGGATACACATAGTTGATGTATTTAGTGTAAAGTGGATGAATCCATAATATAATGAGTGAAAGGTGCCTCTAGTCCCAAAATTCATCTTTTCATATAGAGTTATGGTAGTGTTCCCTCACAAACTAGGAATTTCATTCACCCTTATGCTACCATGTAGTAAATATGCTTAAATAATAGACTCTGATAATGAAGGTAGGATGTACAAGTGACCTCTAGGTTTTAGATAGATTTTTAAGCTTATGAAAAATCCCCATGGCATTCAAAATTGGTCTTGAGCAACTGTTATATTCAGAAATATGCATGCATGAAAATAAATAATGATGAAAAATTCTTTCAGTTTAGTCTTTGGCATTATCTTTTTCTTAGTTCTTTTATTTGAAAAAGAAAACAAAAAAATGAAGTTGCATTGTTCCCTAAACTAAGAATACAACATTTTATTTGTATACATATTTCCATACCCTAAGAACAAAGAAAACATGTTTATTCAAGTATATGAGCTTTCCCAATGAAACCAAGTGTGAAGAAAAATGAGAATTGTACCTATATCCACATATGAAAATATTGTTGGAGTGATTATCTGAATGTGGAAGTTCAACCAACTTACTTTTCTTTGCATCAACATGTGTTGAAGGAAGGAATGGTATTGTGGCTAGGTTACCTCTTGGAACCAAATTTTGTTATAGTCCTGGTACTCACCTCCTTTCTCTATGTCATACAGATCCTCTTCTTCTAGTTGAGCCGTTGTTTGAGCATATGATGGATATTTTAGCTTGCATGTGGAGAAGTCTTTAATTTATTGTTGCTCTCCTTCATATGTAATCCCCAATGTATTAGCTTCTTTTGTTGTCTCGCAAAGAACATATTTTTGTAGTTCTTGGGATTTTAGTTCATCTGTTATTTCGAGAGAGGTTGATAATCTCTCAACTGCTGTCAAGATATTTTATTTTGGAGAAATCGAGATCCTAGCTGTTTCTAGGATTTGAGAATGTTCTCTGATGCTAATGAGCACCTTTGAATCCATTTTGTCGATTGATAGGTTGTGCTTCACACAAGGATTAGTCTCTGGGGTTCTTACAGCACACAAAAAATTTATGTGTTTTTAAGAAACTATCTACTACTAAAAAAAATTTGTGATTTAAACACAACACACTAAAACACTTACATGAAGTTAACTTGCTGAAAGTAAACACACTCATAAAGAAAGAAAACCACACTTGCATAAGAGTAAATCGTAAAAAAATTAAAATGCCTAAATTTTCATAATAATAGTATACGTGCATGAAATAAACTATGGAAAAATAAACTATCTACATTTGCTGAAAGAAAAGTACACTTAACTATGGGAAAGTAAACTATCTACATTTGCGGAAAGAAAAATCCACCTAAATGAAATAAATAAAAAAGTAAACACTCTTTTGTGAAAAGTAAAACTTGCAAAAGTAAGGACACCGATAAGAAAATAAGCACACTTTGCGAAACACAACTGTGAAAAGAAGATTGAAGAAATTAAAACACACTTGCAAAAAGGAACAACAAGACTTTGGGGCGACCCACTAAAGTGGATGCATCAAGATGTCACACTATGAAAATTTTATAGTGAAGTCATCTTTGCGTCCTATTGTTTCCCCTCCCCCTTGCTGTGTAATGTAAATGCAAGCTACCTAGACTCCAACCCCTTCAGCACCTCCCTGGAAAAGGTGCCAAAATGTTGGTGAAAATATATGCTAATTAATTCCAACTTAAATTGTCAACCTCCGAAGGTAGCTTGTGAGATGGAAACATTATATGTGCAGGATTGAAGGCCTGGATTAATCTAAGCTAACATAAAGGTGACAGTATAATTAAAATCAAAACAAGAAAACTAAGATAGCTTAGCACCTAAGGAAGAATCCCATTATGGGGTGATCATATCTCATGAGTTAGATACCTAATCTATCTGTCGGTGGCTGACCAAAAATTTAAATCTAGAAATCATAAATGTGAAAATTAAAGGAATCAATTGAAAGGAATTGAGTAAGGATTATAAACTACCAATCAACCTATTAAACATACCTACAGTTGGCACTGCATTCTTAATCTTGAAACCAAACAAATAAATTCCAACATAAACAACTTGTCAAAAAGACCTAAAATTGGCATTGCATTCTTATACTTGGAATTAAATCACCCATGCCTACCAAATGTAAATCAAATTAATTCTAACCTAAAAATGGAATACTGCTCTAAAATCTATATCCTAGTTGAAAATGTTACAAAAATGCATGAAGGGAGTAAATCTATCTTAAGAATGGCGTGAAAGTTGAAACTGAATCAATTGTAAGAGAACTTAAACATTGCAAACTATTTTTACTTCTATCATTTATCCGTTAAGCAAATGCCATCCATATACTGAAATGGAAATTTGTTTATGCTACCTAGCCAATGAACAAAGCTATGAAAGATGTTAATCTAGGAATCAAATGAAACATTTTCTAATAATTCTAATTCTAACAATAAGGAATCAAAAGAACACATTCTAAGTCATTCTATTTCTATTCACTACTTCATAATTAAAATAGGTAATGCTATGGGAAATCAATGCTATAATTATCTAACTTATAACCCTATTCTATCAAATATTCAACTTGTGAATAGACTTACCTACCAAGTATCAAAACAAAAATAATTCTGAACTCAAAGTTTATAAACTAACTTATGAACTGGGCATGAAACAACAACTAGAATTACTTTATTTCTACAATGTCTGGAAACAAATCTACATCTAATGACTATCAAAAAGAAAATTACTACTAGCCTACTTCTACAACAAACTCATTTATCAACTAAGCCATTTTAGGCAATACAAACTACTCTACAACTGAGAAAGAAAACTAAACTAAACTTGGTGATGCTAAAACATAAAGATGACTTGAAACTACTGCATTTTAAATCTGAATGGGATTGTCTCATTTAAGTTTAATAAAAAATTCAGTTCTATTTCCTACACATATAATTTAAATGCAATGAAACAGAATTAGATCTAACAAGATCTATAGCGGGAATAAACTATCTATGTCTTAATGAGAAACATATGTGAAATACTTCGAATACAAATTTGAACTTGAAACCCTATATAACTACATAACACCCATGAAATGGTAAAAACGAATTGACAGTTCGAGAGCCTAGTATGTACGACCGGTAGTATGGACATGAAATGTATAGAATACAAATAAGAGGGTTAAATTGCATAAAATGTAATTGCTTCTTCAAATGTAGACTATAGAAAACTAATAACTATTCATAAATTTAGCACACATCAATTAAAAACTAATGTAAATGTTGAGAGAGATTTGAACAAAAACCTATTGAAATTAGAATCTAATGTAAACGATGCAAATACAATGATCAAATCAAACATTAAGATCTCATTACACATACACTGGATTATTAATAGAATCACAAAATTCACAAGAGCAAAAAAACGTTTTTATCATGAACAAATGCTTAAACATAAACATAATATAATGATGGCATAATTTGAATCTGAAAAACATTTTTAGTACAAGAAATAATGAGAAATTTGAAAAACATTTTTGTACAACAATAATGGGAACACACAGTTACTTAGCTGAACATAAAAAATGAAATACACAATGCCACTAAGGGGCCCTTCCCCGGAAGCAGCGGTCAACTTCTTCAAGATATTCAACCACCAATTGCATGCGAACAAGAACACAAATAAAACAAAAACTAGAGCAACAATTTTATATTACCAAAAAATGGATTTATACAGTGTCCCCCTCTTTTGAATGGCTAAAATCATCTATATGTCAAATTTTACACATGGGAGAGAAGGTCGAGTTAAATCCTTAACTATTCAAAACAAATTCCTAATTTTCAAAGAACCGGCCACAAACCAAATATGAGAAAATAGTGTCTTATCACGCACGTTTTTCTCCATATATTGTTTAGGAATTCTTCAAACGACAAACAATTAGGGGTAAATACGATTATTTATGAAGTGGGTTTCAAACGGTTTGGCTAGATTCTACATGGATTTCTCATAAACCATCGTCGAAATACACTTCCTCGCTTAATGACGGGAGTGCCAATTCTTTAATATTGTTGGACTGACTGTAAGAATAGTAAATTAAATTGATGGTTGGTTGATGTGTTGGATGCTAAGCTTAAATATTGGTCATGTTCTATTGGTTGCATCATGTGATCATCATCCCTTTTGATCCTCATGTTGCATGCGTTGATTCTTACGATCTGCACATAACACAAAACCATTTCATTATAATTAAAGTGTTTATATTAAATCCAATGGCATGGCTAAATATTTTGAACAAACTAACAAGCCAACCATTCCATCAAAAAAATTTATTATTATATTAATAACCTTTAAAGGAGTGAGTGACATATAAAATAGTTTTCATCTCATGATATCCTCCATATAAAAAGCCACCTAAGTAATATTTAAGTAATATTTGATTGGGTTAATGGGTGTCTTTTGATTTTATATGAGTGTGTGTTTTATTTTTAATTTGAAACATATGAGTGGGTTTTAAAATAATTTCATTCATGAGTGATTTAAAAGTTTAAAGAATTGTTTTAATATTTAATTCTTCTTTTATATTTTTATTTTTCTTCTTTGTTTAAATTTAAGCAAATACTTAAAACTCATCATCACTTTATGGTTTCAATTTGTACATGCAGGATCAACAATAGCTGGAAGGAAAAGGTATAGGAGTTTGTTGAAATAGGAATCAAAACCAATAAACCAATAATGCTTTCAAACCCTAGTGCAGAACTCATGAGTGAATGGAATGTCGTAATGAGGGTCATTTGATCTTAATTCAAAGTGTGGGAATGCATCACCAAGTGTGAGAATCAATTTATCACCAATCAAATGATATATAATGCATTAAAAGTAATAAATCTTGTCATTCAATTTTAGTACTTTTAATTAATAGATTAAAAAAAAAGATAAGCTTCGGAGAGTGAATGTAATGATTTAGGTTTAAATGTGATGATATAATAGTGAAATATAGTGAAAGAAAGAGATAATTTAGGGGCCTAACAAATATTCATCTATTGATTGTCTTTTGTACCATTTCTCACCATGAGGATCGATTCCAATAGCCCATGCGATGGATTCCTCTGTTACTGAAAACTTGAGCCCACAAAAATTTGCCGATGAGTCCTTAAAATTATAGAAAAAAGACTTCGCAACCTCTATATGATAATCCTGAATTGTTTCACACAAGGTATACCATCTTGCTTATTTCAACTTTTCAACATCTAATGGAAGTTTACTCATCCATTCAACATTCTAGGGTTCAATTCAGAGTACATGACCGCTGGAACGGGGCTTTTTATCCATATCAATGCTTGGATTCAAAGTTGTAGACACAACACTAGAAACAAAAATCTCAGAAGAAAATGTGAAAAAACCTCTTTGAAGATCAATTACCATTTCTTATCAAACTGACAGGGTACATAGTATTAAGTTCAAAATGATATTTGAATATGGAGTTGTACGATTTCTCTTCCAAGTGTAACTAAGATCCTACTGTTAGCTTGTTAGAAGGAACAAACCCCGAAGACTGAACAGCTTCATTATTATTTTATAGCCCTACACAGAGCCCTAACCATGGCAAGCTGGCAACACACATGTGCATGAATAATGAGATACACTACCATATTGTATTAAAACATAGGATAAAAATGTTGAACCCTAACATTGCATTCATTTTTATTATATAAAAAGACACTTATTAATATACTAGGAGCTTAAGTCTTAAAATAACATATTTGTAAAATGCAAAAAGATTTTTAAAATGAAATCAAAACAACCCAAACAAAGGAGAAAAATAAAATAAAAAGGGATAAAATTGTCTAAGGTAGAAAAATAAGCCTAAGTAGAATAATTAAAAGACCTAGGACTAACAAAGGTTGTTTAGAACAAGCAATTTCACCTCTTGAATCCCCAGATCATTATGATGATGGGGGGGTGTTGAAACATAAGGTATTTATGGTTCATCACACCTCTATATATTCTGGAGACAATCGGTTGTTAGCTTACATGAGACTAGTGTAGCAGTTAACTAAAGTCAGCGGAGTGTCTAAACAATCAGTTGAATAGATGACTGAATTTTCAGCATTAACATGGTCGATGCAACTACAACAACTTACTAAACTTTAGAACGTTGTGTATTTTGTTGAAATAGTTAATCCAAATGACCCCTATTTGTTTACTAGGCCCCCCTTACTTCCTAGAAGTTAGTTAGATGTGGAAAATATCAATAGGAAACCCTTTGAGTTTTCTTCCATACTCATTATGCATTGTGATGTTTTGATCGTAATGCTTTATGCTTAGGTTCTTCAACGATGTTTTTAGACACCACTTTTTATCTTGGAATATTATTTCCTTATTTTATTTTTTCTCTCTTTAATATTTCATAGTTTAGACATTCCCCCAACAGAGGATTGGGAAAGGAAAGGAAGTTAATAAAAGAGGGAATGAAAATATAGTTGTTGAGGCTATATGTTCTATGTTTCGTGAAAATATTTAAATCTCAAATATATTAGGCCATGTGATGGAAAATTCAACATCGATTATTGACTCAAGATTTAAATAAATAAACCTCATAATTTCATCATAGTGTATCAATAGATGAGCCTCCTTCGTTGGCATAAAGGTATGGTTTTATAAAAACTTACTATCTAGGATTTAATGAAACTCACCAGACATTAATTTTATGAGGTTCATGGTAAATGAAAATTTTATAAAATAGACACGTCATGGTCATGATTTAGAAATACCTAGTATAGACTCATGACTTGTTCTCCCTTGAATTCACTTTATATGTTGGGCTATCACTTTTTGACTTGTTTGATCTCATTCACCCTCTTCTTCATTATTTTTATAGGATATGAATCTCTTGACCTCCCTTTCCATTCATCACCCCTTACCTTCTAATGTCACTTTTCAATGGAATGAATATGGTTTTCAAAATACCCTCAGTTGCTAAGTCAACGCCATTTACAAATTCTAACACATAAAATTTTAGAGAAATCATGCACTACAAAAAAAATAAGGGCGACATTCTTGCTACAAATTTGTGTATACATTTAAATTCTAAAATTCATAAATAAGTTGTGGAAATATGTCCCTTTGAGTCTCAAAAAAGAGAGGTAAGCAGCAAGGCTCCCTAAAATTTTGAGTATAATACAATTCAAGCATAAAACATAGAGCCTGAAGACAAAAACAATTGTTGTGATGTGTTTGTTTGAAATAATATGATGTAATTTAAGAAACTCTGATGTGTCCATTGTTAGATGAAACCAAATACTCAAAGAAATAATAAATAATATAGTTGTGGAAACCAATTGAGAATACCAAGATATACGAAAATATAGTTGCTGAAAGAGAATAATAGAATTGGAATTGGAAAAATAACATAGTAAGAAATATTTATTAATACTCATATATTGAGGTGTATATTCACTTTCTTATTCGATGGAGAGACCTCCAACATTAGAAGAGATCATAATACAATAATATTCACTTGACAACCCATTAAATAGGTTCTACTATTATAAATAGTTCTAATTAACCAAAATCTTAACCACCTATTGAACTTCCATTAATGGTGCCTCAAACCCTAAATAGTTAAACTTATTTAATCATATGTCTCACTCTACTACCTCATGGAGCCTTATTTAATAAATATCGTACTCAATACGATATGTACAAATATATTTTAGTAATTAGGGAATTTAGGGTGGTATCCTTGTGTTGTGCACCTGCTCAACAGCCTTCTAAAATCATTATTTCATCAAACAAAATCCCATTTTGTTTGATGAAATGTCTTAAGTTTAGAAGGGATAAACTTAGCTACTAAATGGTGGATTTTTCCCTAGCTACTGATTTATTGAAATACTGCATTCCAATTGAACAAATTTCGTGAGCAACTTTAGAACAATGATGTCAATGATTTCGAGTTATGGGTTGGTTGATACTATCCTTAGGAGTATTGATCAGGATTTGCGGTTATAATGTAAACTTACTAGTTAATGCTTTAACAAACATTATATTGGATATGTTCTATTACAGGCTTAAGAATATGTTAGGATATCATGTCATAACCTTCGTCTAGCAACAATGCAATGGTGGTTAACGATGGTCGATTAAACATAACGTATGATTCTTGGGTTTATCCTAATGTTTGTCGAGATATGCCGCGCCAAGGGTTCAGGTTTGTCACCTGTCACGCCATCAAGCGCTACTGACAAAATTGGTAGACGTCGGGGAAATATACCTAAGCCTAAACCGACTAGGAGATTGACCCAAAGCATGGCAAGAGCCAAAACTGTGAGGAGGTCTGAGAATGACAAGACTCCTGTTGAGAAAGTGGTAATCGACGATGAGGAGATTACCACGTCTTCTCATGTAAATGATAACATTATCTGTCCTGATTTAAGGACCGATTCGGTTGAGCCAAGTCACCCGGTGACTGTTCAAGGAAATTCCGAGATCCCCTCTGTTTCGATCGAGACCCAGCTAGCCCAGCCTGAAGTTGATATTACACCTGAGTTTATAAGTCCACCAGTCGTGGATAAGGAAATCTCAGAGGATCGTATTGATTGCGTGACTGATTCAGTCATGAATGAAAATTCGTCCAAAGCGACTTCGGCTGTGTTACATGAAATCGGGGAAACCATTCATCCCATGTTTGTTAATTGTCTACTGGATAGAGTCCGTGTAATGGAGGAAAAAATA
>LPNX010943803.1:15901-70974 GCA_001517045.1 Pseudotsuga menziesii
CATGAAGATTTATTTTTGAATCTTGGACATGCTATTATGGGAAAAAAAAATGTATTTAACAGACTGATAGGAAACGTAAAGGGGGGGGGGAGAATACTACTAGGAATGCAAATACTGAACTGCTAGTTCTTACTGTTGGGCTGCTTGGCGGTTTCCTGCCAGTTGTCATGATGTTTTGGACTGGTGATGTTGGATTCACGTTTATTAAGTTTTAAAACTTGTTTGCGTTTAATGATATCGTTCAGTTGCTGGTATTTGTGTTTCTTATATTTCTATTTTCGTTATAATTCGTTTTATCAATTATGCGAAGATAATTTGTTGAGTATTCACTGCCTTGTTTTTCAGCTATATTGGTATAACACATCCTGCATTCAATAATTTATATTACTGATGCATGGTAGTTGATGATGCATGTATTAATGTGCAGTCTTTAAATTTCTTTAATATTCTGCAAATATTATCATACATTGCATTTACCAGTATTTGTTGAGAATCAGATTTAGTTAAATTGTGCTTCCGATCGGGATAGGTGTTAGATTAGAACTTAGGATTTATTTAATTCTCTCTCCTTGCAAGATATTAAAATTGTTAGTCTGATTACATACTTTCTTTAAAAAACATCTTAATTTATTCTTTCATGTAATTACTGTATATTTGTTTATATCATTAACAGTAATTGTAATATATAATTTTCGTTTATGAATTATGTTGTATATATATATATATAACAAGTTGTTTATAGTAATCTCACATAACAGTAGTTTATATCTGAGTTTAATTCTTGTGATCATAATATTAACACCCACTAATCAGTAGCACTAATTAGTCTCTTAGGATCTTAGGCCAACAGAGCCTTTAAACCTGTCGGGAACGACTACTTGAAACAGCTTGGAACCTGTCCTAAGGATCCCGGACTGGGTCGTTTTCCCCCATTGCGGGCATAGTCAAATACGCCCGTCAACACCTTGTAGTGGATATTTCTCTCCCACTACGTGCAAAAGCACCAACCTTAGATCAGAAGGATCTAGAAGTAGAGTTCACGGTGCAAGGGAAATAATTCAACCATGACTTACTTAACAATCACTAAACAAACTATTTTTTATGTTTTCACTTAATTAACAAAACTAATGCAATTATTCATACCTTTGTAAATGGGCCACTACAACCATTTGAGGATTTGGTCCAATGGCTTCCACAATCCAGTTCTTTGATTTTCTCCAATTAGGGTATTCAATGGGAATGGAATCAAGGA
Organism: Pseudotsuga menziesii; assembly: GCA_001517045.1. Taxonomy (NCBI): domain Eukaryota; kingdom Viridiplantae; phylum Streptophyta; class Pinopsida; order Pinales; family Pinaceae; genus Pseudotsuga; species Pseudotsuga menziesii. The sequence continues at coordinate 17,154 of LPNX010943803.1, forward strand.
TTGTATGGAGTAAATTCAACATACAATGTGACGTGGAATATGTGGAAAAATTATGACGGACAAAAAGTGTGACTAAAAGTTCTTGTGGGGAGATATTCACAATGTATTCATAGGGTGATCCAAGATTTTGTCGCCCATGGTATTGGTACATGGTTTTATGTAGTGCATAGTATTGGTCCATGGTTTATGAACCATTCTTATTTTAGGTTTGTTTGGTCCTTATTTGAGAGAATGGGGGTTTTGTTGCAATAAATGCACATCTTCCCCATATTTATGATGGAATGAATAATTATTACTTGGACCAATTTGGAGGGAATTTAATTTTTGAGGTCAAAATGAAGGGAATAATGATGGGATTATGATGTATAATTATGGTGTTAGATGTAGAGAGCTATGTGGACAATTGTTTGTGTTAACAGTTTTCCCCCTGATGTGTGAGTCCAGGAGCTCATCACATGAATGGAAAACATCATAGGATCAAGGAATAAATGCTAACAACAATGGAGAAACTAGAGAGAACCACATAGAGGTGGAGTCTCATCATTCAAACTGCAGTGGATTTTGGGTTTTATTGATTTTCAGAATGGATGAGGTACATATAATCTCAGACATATATATTGACGAGGATGGCATACCCGTTCTTGTATAAATTTCTCAATATAATAATGGGGATTAAGGGTCAAACAAGGGGAACTGATCAATACATATATTTGGTAGTACATAATGGTGGCCCCAATAGGAAGCCGAATACAAATACTGATATGAAGAACTGGTACATATAAACAATGGAATTCTCTTGGAATGCAATATCACAATAACTAATTCTCTACTGAATCTAAGGGTATACATAGAACGAGAGTCGAAATATTTGAGGTACAATAAACGACATCTAATACTATAGATATATGGAAGCATGATACTAAGGGGAATCCATACACTGTCGCCAAAGAAACTAAGATATAACAAAATTGCATGAAATTGTATGGGTCCAAAAAAGAATCACCATTGTTATAGAGTCAAGTGAAAACTGGGATATACGACCAAATAATGAAGGAACCAATACCCTGTATGAATCTCAACGATGTGATAATGTAGTTGAAGTCGGGCATGTGAAACACAACCAACCAAAAAGGAACTGAGGAATCCTTTCAAATGGTCCAAGGGACTCATCAATGAGGTGGATGAAACTAATATATAAGGACCTCTGGTTCTAACCAATTAAATGGATGTGTTGATGTCAACAGAGGGAGACCTGCAAATACCAAGGAAATGAGGTTTCCTTAATAAAAGCATAAGAAGGAAAACCAGATATATGGAGTAATAATGGGATTGATACTCAAAATTCCTTTGTTCAGAGTATAACAACAAGGTTGAACTAGAAGTATATGACACTGACTCATGGGGAGGGAATCATTGCTATGGAACCAGGGATATGACTACAATGGGAGATACTTGGAGAAGGCACTGGGCAAGCGATATCCAATGAATCCAAGGGAAACTCATCACAAAGTATTATGAACAAATGCGACCCAATGGGGGGAATGTTGACATATTGTGAGACTATATGCAATATGGGCGGGAACTAAGAGGCACCATATGGACCTTGTTCATAGTTTAAGGAACTCAGAGAATGGATAGAAGTATGCTTAGTATGATACTATCTTGTGTATTTTTTTCGATCCCAAGAAGGTAAAAGATTGATGGTGTTTTCATGTTTAGAGAGTATGAAAACATGAATAAGAATGCAATGGGTCACTTTTTTGTATAATAGTCTCCTAATCCATAAAAAATGATACAAGTGTTCAAAGGAGAACTCTCCATGCCGAAAGGGGAAAATACACTTATTTTTCATAGGTAGTCCAACCAAAACAAAAAGGGATAAAGTATATTGTTTTAATGGTCATCCAGATAATTTTACGAGGATGAACAGAACCAAGTTGGTTCGATGTTGTTTTCTTTATGAGAGGGATGGAAAAGAGCTTAAAAACAACCCATATGTAATCTTTTTCATAGAGTATAGTCCCAATGTCCAAAAAAAATAGAAAAGGATACAAATGGAAACATTCCTAGTTGGAAGGTCATAGGGTGGTCCTTTTCTTTAATTGGTCTACATAGTCCACAAAAGGGATAAATGATACCACATAAATCTCTTTCAAATAATTTAATGAATTTGTAAGGAAGCAATATTGCTCAACAATCTTTTTATTCTTTAAGGAGTCATAAAATAACTGAACAGAAACTCCATAATGGTCAGTCAAGCAAGGAGGAAGTGTTCAATGTGCCAAAAGAGGTGATGTTGGGATCATGCTTGACAGGGAGAAAAAATAACAGTGGAACACTAGTGGATCCTCTTTACGGGATAGTGAATGGTGGTAAGATAACATAAACTTTGAAATATGGATGGATCAGAGGGCTCATCAACATGCTTATACAAAAGGGGTTCAAATTTCCTGGTGGCACACAAATAGAGGTAAGTCTAAGAAATTTCCTGAAAAAAGTATGGAGAGCATGAGACATGAGTCCCATAGTTGGGTAGAGAAAAAAGAACTGAACTCGTTGATGCAAACGACATAAAAAATGGATGTCAAATGACTTTGTGGCACACGGAAGACGAATTTGACCAAATGGAGGCCTATAAACACATGGGGACCACATGAAACATATCATTTTCACTATTAATTATTGAGTTGGTGTGGAGGGGGAAGATTTAGGATGGCTTGAACCTTCAAGGGATCCACAGCAATCTCATTTCGAGACACGATAAATCCTAATAAGCAACAGGCTGGGATGCATAACACACACTTGAGGGGGTTCAGGTGGAAATTATATTTGTGACATCAAAGGAAGACTTGTTGTAAGTCTTCCAAATGATTGGAATTATTTCGAGATTGAACCATGAGGTCAACCAAATAGACAAAGATAATGTGAATGAGGTCATGGAAGAAAAATATCATGGCTCACTTAAAAGTGGCTCCAACATTTTTAAGGCCAAGCAGCATGGAATTATACACAAAAATTACCCAGGAGTTGGTAAAGGAAGTTTTATACAAATCTTATTTGTGGATCTAGATTTGGTTGTAACTCAAAAAATCGTCAATGAAGAAAAATACTTCATGGATGGAACATGAATCAATGATTTGGTCAATAAAAGGAGTGGGGAAGTTGTCTTTAGGACAAGAAAAATTCAAATCATGGAAGTCAGTACACACATGAATGGTTCCTTTTTATATTAACAAGAACAAGATTGGAAACCCAAGTGGTATACGTGATGGGGTATGTAAATCCTTCTTTATGCAATTTTTTTATCTCATCTTTGACTGTAGGGTCCTTTGAAGAGTGTTTGTAGGAATTATTCAAATGATGTGGACACTTCTTGTTCCTCTATCCTATATGGGACAAGTATTGAACACCACAGTAGTATATCTTTACCCTAGACGGTTAATCTACTTTAATAAAATCACTCATATACATCAGATATGAAATCTTTAGTCTTTGTTCCACTGCTCTTCATGCGATCTATAGTACCTACAAAGAAGCATAAAGAAAACAAGAAAACAAGATAAGAGAAACTAGATATATTAACAATCCATATTAGTGATCAAGGAATCTAATAATATTTGACTAATATTAACAAATATCCAATATGGGAAAGGGGAACACTTTTTTATTAATCAAATAAGAAGGTAAATCTACAACCAAATCCTTGATGTCAATAGCTTTGTCTTCAACAATGGTATTTGACACACTCACAACACTTCACACTCACACAGGTATCTTTGTAAACAAAATCACTCAACTTTTCCTCAATACCAGACTTCAATCCAACAACATAAGGACTCTCTTCTTGGTCTCTGCTCACATGGTCCAAGAAGCCTTCTTTTATAAGCCAAGGGAGGATCATATGATGAGATTCTTTAGGAAACTGATAGGGGATGATCCCCAAGGGTGAAGAGGTCTAGTTCTAGCTCTCCCTAACTGAAAGGAACTTCCACCATGAGGGATTTTGCATGGAAGCTTCTTGAATATTCATTTTTTCCCTTTTTAAGTATGTCAATGATTCTTGCAAAGAGGGTAAAGGAGTCAGCACTTCCTTTGAACAGGGTAAATGTTGATGTATTTGTATTTTCAGAATGTATTCACTTGTATATTTATTGCATTTCATTTTACCTCGATGGAGAAGTTTATCCCTCAGATCAAGAGAGTCATTAATATAATAAAGTCATGTAAAGTCATTGAGGTTAACCCTCCATTTTAAGTGGGGGAAATAGTCCCCACAATTGAGGGGTATTCAGGTTATTAGAATATCCTATTGAGTTCAGCATTGTAAGAGTAAAATTCAAGTGGAAAACAAGTATAAATAGAGAGTGAGACTCTCTATTTGGAGCACACACTCACTGAAATGTATCTCATGAGTGAGAGAAGAGGAGCTCACACAAGTGAGAGAGAGAACAATTGCCGGATATCATCTTTTTTGGGGGGGGGTTTAATTTTGCTATTGTTGCTCATTCTATATCTGAGGAAGTTGTGGGTTTTTCTCATTTATGGTTTCCCCAAGGAAAACTCTTTGTGTCTATTGTCTCTTATGATCATTTTTGTGCATGTTATTCTCTCAGATAAGACACTAGATCATATTGATTAAATAATAAAAATCTAACATGGTATTAGAGATAACCTAAGAAGAAGAAATTGTTCAGCTATAGAAGTTAGGGGTTCTTACTTTTTGGGTCTCTCTCCACGGATCATGAGGAAAAGGAGGCTAGGATAACTCTTGATTGAAGGGCGCATCTTTCTGTCGAAGCATAATTTGATTCCGGGCATTTTTAGTTTTTGACCTGTCACTGCTGCGAAAAATTAGGGATTTTCACATAAGAGGAATTTTTGAGTGATCCTAGCATAGTATTTCTCTCCTCCTCAAAATCAAAATTTATATACCAAGATCAAATGGTTAGGTAAAACTCCAGGAAAGTCAAACCCTAATTTGACCTCGGACCAGAAAACCCTAAGAGACTAAAACTACTTGTTTTGGTGCATTCATTATATCTTTAGATTGGAGAAGGATCGAGAGCCAAAACATTTACAGGCCGAAGATAAATTTTGTATGTACCCTGTGTAAAAGTTTCAGCCTCATATTCTCTATATTCTGGGAGATATGATTCCTCCAAATCAGAGTTCCAACCTCTCCTAGGATTCATCCCTAAACAGGACACCTAGGGAAACTTTTTATATCTCGGGATACAATGGTCTAAATAAAATTTCACTAGATTTTATAGATAGATAATGGACTATACTTTTTTTCATAAAATTTTCAAACCCCAAAGGGGAAACAGTGGCACGTGGAAGTATGTACAAGTTCACTATGGTCAACAATCCTAAAACAAGTCACCTTGGGAAACCTCTCATAATTCCCAATTGGTGAAACAAATTAGGCTCAAACCTATGTTGTTGGAAAGAGGAAAAATGATGCTACCTTAGTATGAAATTTTAGGCACAGAGGAAAAGTACTTTCAGATATATAGTAGAAACAATATTAGACATTTCTGTAGAAGGAATTGGAAAACTAGGGATTCTTGTTCCGGGAGCTTCCCTCCACTGTTTCAAAAAAGGAATAAATTGGACAACTCTCCTTGATGAGGCCCATCTTCATATCCAATCAAAAGTTTAAAATTCCAAGTTTTGAAAATTAGGGTTTCTCTAACAAACCCTAGATCAGCCAGGTCCGAAACTAGGATGGACACCTCAAAACGAAAAAGATCTAAACTTTTGCTATTTACATTTGAGGTTTTCATTTCAAAATGAATAATCACACTAGCTTGATGACAATCTTGGTGAAGCTGAAAAATTCCAAGAATGGAAGTATAAGATCTCACTGGTTCTTGAAGAAAATGAATTGGACACCTACATAAGTGGAGAGGTTCCAGTTTCGGAGGGAGATGAGGGTAAAGACTTACACAAGAAGAAATTGGTCAAGGCCAAGAGGATTATTGCTGATTCTATCACCTTATACCACAAGTTTCTTCCCTAAAGACACCTAAAGAGATGTTTGATTCCTTAACCAAGCTATTTGAGGGAAAGAATATAAATCAGAAGAAGTATAGGAAATTTGTGATCCTTGAAGAAATTGACTTAGATCAGTATTTCAGTAATGAAGTTATAGGAGACAGAGGGAGATGAGGCTAAGGCTAGATCCAAGAGAATCATTGCATATTATATTAAATATCATCTCATCCCTCATGCTTCATTGTTGAAGACACAAAAATGAACTCTTCAATGCTATGAAAAAGCAATTGAAGAAGAATAAGATATTGTTATAGCCACCTTGAATGGCCTACCAGGATCATAGGATTCATTCATTAGAGGAATGTGTGCTAGAAGGAAGTGATTACCTTCAACATACTCTAGGAAGAGTGCACACAAGAAGAAGATCTACTCATAATAAGAGAAGAGAAGACGGGAGAAAATAAAGATCAAGCTCTCATGATTCAAAGAAGATCCATCAAGCGATGAGGAGTATGAAGGGCTCAATTCTTGAATAACCTATTATCCATCTTAGCATTTGGATAAGAAATGATAATGCCATGAATGAAGAAGATGAAAAATATGAATCCACAAGGAGTCTACCCACGAAATAAATAAAAATAAGTATTTGAATTGTCTTTTTCTATATATCTATTTGTTTATATGACATTGTTTAGTTGTGAAATGTATTATGCATGATAGAATAATGAACAATATACTACTAGTATGCATGTGATGGGTAAGTATCCCATGGTGCTATGAAACACTCCATTGCTACTTATTTAGAATGAAACCTCTATGTTGACTTATTGGATTAGTGCACAATTTCAATGATGTCATGGTAGAGATGGAAGGCATATAGAAAGTTTCCGTGAGATATGGATGAATTTTGTATTGGCTAAAATAGTTGCATGATTATATATTTATGCATAAAGAATTTTCCGTTATGAATATTCCTTATGAAATGTTTCTAATTATACAACTGGTGCATTTGAATTGTAGGAAATATCACGTACAATCACCTACAATAAAAGAAGGAAGAGACTTGTTCCGAAGAACAAGTGATGACAATTCAAGAAATAATCTAAAATAAAGAATAGTATGATGAGACTTCAAGAGGCCTTAGACAAACTCTAGTTATGTAAAACTGTTGAGCAACATCATTGATGCAGAGCCTTCCATCCATGAAGAAGTAACCAAGAAGAAAGGGAAGGAGAGTACCAATTCAAGAAGAATGATGTCTAGGATGTGGTATCGAGAGCCGAAGGGAAGTCCATAGTGTCTTCCATATGGATATACAATATCCAGGATGCAGTAGATGGTAGCATTGCGGGATACAAGGCAAGATTCGTAGCACAAGGCTTCTCACAGAAATAAGGCATATACTACGAAGAAACATTTTTAGCCACTGGAAGTTAAGACACATGATAGGAAGACTCATGTGTGCAAATTAAAGAAGGCCTTGTATGAGCTCAGAAGGGACCCATGGGATAACACATACATGAGGATCTTTAAGATCACCTAGAGTGATGAAGATATTAACCTTTGCTACAAGGTTGAAGATGAAATCCTAAAGAGGATGACAAGCTCACAGATGGGTGCGAGAAGAACTTTTAAAATGATTCAAGATAGAGGATCTTCGTATCCAATGACCCTAGATGGATACATAGAATATTAGTAGTAGAGGAAGCTACTCATCACTCCAGTACAAAATGTTTCAATACATAAAGTGTGAAAGGCAGAGGGAGAATGATGCTCCGCTTCATATGGTGTGACTGCAGAAGATCCCAAGGTTCAAGATAGTATGATAGGATGGATAGATTACTGATGTCTCTAGTCTTTATTGAGAGAAAATTAGATTCCAACATTTTATTCAAGGTTGAAGGCACAAGACAAGTGATGCTCCTATTATATGTCGATGACCTATTCATGACAAAAAAAGAGGAACTCTTTATAGTTGCAAGAAGGAGACTTGCTGCCGAGTTCGATGTGAAGGTTATGATGCACTACTTTCTAGGCATGGAGGTGTGGAGTGCAGATGGAATATCCCTTGGACAAGGGAAGTATGCCGTAGAGATATTGAAGAGCTTCGAGATGATGGATTGCAAGGCCATGACCACACCTATGGCATCGAACCTGAATCTATTGAGTGATGCTTCATCAGACTCGGTTGATGCTACGATGTATCGTCAGATAATTGGGTCATTGATGTACCTGACGAACACGAGACAAGATATTTTATTTGCTGTGAACACATTGATCCAGTTCCTGATGGATCCGAGACATCTTCACCTGATTGTTGGAAAGCATATTTTGAGGTACCTGAAGGGTACAGTTGACTATGGGTTCAAATATGAAGTGAATCAGAATATTAACCTAGAGGGTTATGTGGATTCAGATTGGGCACATAGTGCCATTGATAGGAAGAGAACTTTGGGGTGCTTCTTCGGTATGGGATCAGGTGTGATCTCTTGGTTTAGCAGGAAGCAGTTTTGCATGGCACTGAGTACAACCGAAGCACAATATGTCGCAGCTTGTTCGACTAGTTGTGAGGCAATGTGGCTAAGGAAAATACTATCTGATTTGTTTGATCTCTAGTTGGATGCTAATTGTATGTATTGTGACAACTAGAGTTGTGTAAAGTTGTCGAAGAACCCGGTGTTCCATGACAAGTCGAAGCACATCGAGATCAAATATTACTATATCAGGGATATGGTGCATAGAGGAGAAGTGAAGCTCCAGTATGTTAAAATGGATGAGCATATAATTTATGTGTTGACCAATACGTTAGCCAGAGTGAAGTTTGAGTAATTCAGAGAGAAGCTTGGTGTTCATTAAATCGAGGTTCCTTCCAAGGGGAAGTGATGAGTCCAGAATCCTTTCTAGCATGGTGGCAGGATTGGTTCCTACCATAGCTAGATGTAAGTGTTGTACCTTTCTAACATGGTGGCAGGATTGGTTCCTCCCATGGTCAGATGTAAGTGTTGTGCCTTTCTGACATGCTATCAGGATTAGTTCTTCCCATAGTAAGATGTAAGTGTTGTGCCTTTCTGTCATGGTGGCAGGATTGGTTCCTCCCATGGTCAGATGTAAGTGTTATTCCTTTCTGACATGGTGGTAATATTGGTTCCTCCCAAGTTCAGATTTAAGTGTTGTGCCATTTTGACATGGTGGTAGGATCGGCTTCTCCCATGTTCAGATGTACGTGCTATGCCTTTCTGACATGGTGGTAGGATTGGTTCCTCCCATGGTCATATGTAAGTGCTATGCCTTTATGACATGGTGGAAAAATTGCTTCCTCCCATTGTCATATGTAAGTGTTGTTCCTTTCTGACATGCTGGAAGGATTGGTTCCTCCCATGGTTATATGCAAGTGTTGTGCGTTTCTAACATGGTGGTAGGATTGGTTCCTCCCATGGTCAGATGTAAGTGTTGTGCCTTTTTGACATGGTGGCAGGATTGGTTCCTCCCATGGTCAGATATAAGTGTTGTGCCTTTCTGACATGGTTACAATATTGGTTCCTACCATGGTTAGATATAAGTGTTAAAGATGTGAATACCTACATGGAGGCTAGGCCTAAATCCAACAAGGCTAGCTCTATAGAACTTCCTATGATGAGTAGAATTGAGAGATAGCAACATTTTCTCGAGATATCGGAAGCAGTGATGATGATGATACATCTTTGATGATGATCCAACTTTGATGATGATACAGCTTTGATGATGATCCAGTGATGAAGACTTGTGCTGATGAACTATGTCAAGAGAATACTTTCCTAATTAAGAGGGAGTGTTGATGTATTTGTAACTTTGGAAGGTATTCACTTGTATATTTCTTGGTGTATTTCACTGTGCCTCGATGAAGATATTTATCCCTCCAATCGAGAGAGACATTAATATAATAAATTCATGTAAATTCATTGTTGTTAACCCTTTGTTGCAAGTCGGGGAAATAGTCCCCATAATTGAGTTGAGGTTAACCCTCCGTTCTAAGTCGGGGAAATAGTCCCCATAGTTGAGGGGTATTAGGGTTATTGGACTCTCGTAGTGAGGCTATCCCTATAAGAGTAAAATTCAGGTGGAAAACAAGTATAAATAGAGAGTGAGACTCTCTATTTGGAACACAGACTCACTCAACTATAGCGCATGTGTGAGAGAAGAGGAGCTCGCATAAGTGAGAGAGAGAATAGCTATCAGAGATCATCTTTGTGCTTTTTGGTTTTACTTTTTCTATTGGTTCTCATTCTATCTCTAAGGAAGTTGTGGGGTTTTCTCCTTTATGGTTTCCCCGAGGAAAACTCTTTGTGTCTTTTGTCTCTTGTGATCACTATTCTGCATGTTGTTCTCTCAGATAAGATCCTAGATCATGTTGATTAAATAATAAAAATATAACAGTAAAGACATTGACGGTGCCTGATGTCAATGAGAAACATGCACCGACGCTCTATCATAAGGGAGAAAGTGCACCAAGATACTCAAGAGTGAGAAAAAACATCCAAAAGAATCCTTGGCCAAGTGCTTCGAAGGGTGCTCAGGTATCAGTGAATATTTTAGGTTCCACAAAATGCCCCCAAAGTATGAATCTTGAAGGGCGTGATAGGTAAAATAATTGTTTAGATATCAATTTGGTATCATAGGCAAAGAGAGATGAGTTCACAACTAACATAAGACCAATAAATCACTTATCTGAATCAATCATGGATGCAGACCAATACACCATATATCCATAATCAATGATATAGAAAGAGGAACATGGCTATAGAACATACAAAGTATATCCATGTTATCCGAACTTAATACTAGACACAACCACCAATTATACAATGTGGATCCATGTCATGACTTCAAATAATAATCCATCACAACCTAAGGATAGGAAATTAACCATATGACTTCCTTACCACACAATGTCTTCATCGCAATCCCTAAACGATACAATTCTAACCATTTCAATAGATGTCTTGATGTCAAACATGGTAGAAATCACTTGATTACGAGTAATTAATGTATACTATTAACAAGTGCGAGGGAAATCACCATTGATATCAATGATCTGCAAGGTATCTCAATACATTATCCCAAGTGTGAATAATGATTTTGAAGTAAAAAAATTGATAGAATATTTCGATCAGAGGTCATTGATGAGAACCTACTATCAAAAGCAAGGAATCTTTCCATTGAGGCATGCAAGATTCAAGGTACTTGACTTGGTTTCTAAATATAATTCCTGGATGATGTGTTGAATTCAACATAAATAGACTCATCAAAGGAGGGCCATGATATTTCCCCCATCATTGACATGAAACATGGAACAAAAGTTGATTTTGAAGTGATGAAACAACCATGAAATTGACTATGACACGGTAGAATCTATAGGAAGGTAAAATTATAGATGAGTTGGATTGCAAAAGAGACATCCTTTGAACAAATTGTGGCACAACAAATTACCTTGCAGCATTGACTTGACGAGATGGAAACCAGATGTAATGCAATGATATGGCGATGCAAAGGAGTCAGGTGACTCACAAAAGTTGATAGACTTGTAGACAAGTTGAATATCCAACTGTTTGGAAATTAAAATGGAGACGGGTTCCATGTTCAAAGGTGGAGTGTGAGCTTCCATTGATACAAATGAAAATATATTCCCCGTTCGCTTAATTTCCCCATAACGAAGGATGAGTTCCTCTTTTCATTTTTATGAGTTCAAAGAGGGTAATAAACACTCGTTGTAGCTCATCAGAGGATGTGTCGATTCTCATATGTTTTACAAACCTGAGAAAGGAGAGGATCATTCCCAAAATGGGTCTCAGTGTTTAATTTAATGAGTCCATTGGAAGTTAACTCAGTATCCTTCATGTTTAGAGAGTCTGAACGAAGACAGAAGGAGAATCCAAAATGTCCTTTTCGTATGATTTAGTCCCTAGGTCTTGAAAAAGTATAAAATAATTCCCAAGTAAAATATTCTAGCTGAAGCCAACTAAAGTATTCATTTTTCATAATTATTCAATCCAAACTGAAAAAGGGGTAAACTATCGTCGGAAAGATGACTCTTCAAGTAATTTTACAAGCATGAATAAGAAAATTTCACTCAACAATTTTTTTGTGTTTCAAGGAGTCTGAGAAGAGTTTAAATGTGACTCCATACGAGGTCCTCTTTTTCATAATCCAATTTTAACGAGTCTGAAAAACATTAAAAGTAAACTCGACACCTCTTCACTGAGTTTTTAACGAGCGTGCTGAAGGTATAAAAGGTGCTCGGAACCTTTTTCATGTTTGAATCCAGAGCACGAAAAAGCGATAAAGTGGGATCAAAACCATATTAATGCTTTTAACGAGCTCACAGATCAGTTGAAAGAATTCTCAGGGTATCATTTTTAAAAAGCGCTAAAGTGGGAACACTTTAAAAACTAAAAAGAAAGTGTGCTCAAAATGACTCCCATTGACGGGCAATTTCCCAACATAATGTCAAGTGGTTGGTAAATTCCCCTAGTATAAATGTCAAGTAACCTAACTCCAATATAATTTACAAGGGGTGGATACATTCCCCCAAGATTTGTTTCTTATACTTTACAAGAAAATGAAAGGAAGGTTCAAATATTGAGTCTTGACACAATGGAAGAATATGTTTCATTTTTTAATGAGCTTGACAAGAAAAGGGAAATCTGCTCAAGGTCGGTTTTATTTTTTAACGAGATTGAAACCAAGAATAAACATTGCTCAAGGTGACATATATCATTTTTACAAAATCTTGAAACATAGAATAACTATGCTTGTGGGGACCTGTTTCATTTTTACGCAATATTGAAATAGAGAATAACTATGCTTGAAGAAATCCGTTTCATTTTTTAACGAGCTTGACACAGAATGGGAACTATGATCACAAGCATATGTTTCATTTTTTAATGATCTTGACACATAATTGGAAATATTCTCACAAACATTTGTTCCACTTTTTAACGAGATTGACACAGAATTGTAACTATGCTCATGGGAATCTATTTAATTTTTTAACGATATTGACATAGAGAAAAGGAACTATGCTCACTGACAGTTCTAAGACAACATGATGTCTAGAGGTTGGCGGGTTTCCTCCTAACTAGAGACATGACCCTAAATCTTCTTTATGAGGAGAAGAAGCTATGGTTTTTGAATGACTGAACTTCGTCGCAATTTTCAGAGGTAAGAGACATGACAAGTGAAGGGGAAGGAATCACAATAAAATGTGAGACATCCAGGGAAGTATGATGACTAGGAGTCATATGATGATTAGGCTTAATGAAGGAAAGCTAATCAACGGTCACAATATTACCATCATGGGGAAAATACATCAATCGAAAGAGTGTGGACACTACAAATTTCATGGCATAAACGTAATCATGCCCAAGGATACAATTAAAATATAAGGTACCTTGGACCACCATAACATCGATACAGATAGTTTTCCCTCCAAAAGTAATAGGAAAATTAGGAAGGATACCTAAAGGCCTAGTAGGTCTGCAATTAAAAACCACTATCTGATCCGTGTATGGCACAAGAAGAGGAGAACCTTTGGCATTCCAAGTAGTAGAGGATAGAATTCTAACAGAAGCCCCTTCATCAACAATAGTGCAAACTATAATCTTAGTTATAACTCGCACAGATATCAGGAAAGGAACACTCTAATGAAGATGAGATTTTGTTAGGTTACTCCAGTCAAAGGAATAACCTCACTAATTGGAGAGGGTTTTGTCAAAAGAGAAAAAAATTTCTCTTACGTAGAAAAATAAAAACTAACTACAAAAACTTCAACAGGTTTTAGTTCACTCTCAATTGAAAGAGAGGGAGAAGAAGAAGACTGTGTCGAAGAGACTACTTCAATCTTAACACTCTCTAACAAAGGAGTGGGATTGATTGGAGATGGCATAAACTTGGCCACTTTAGCTTCACTCTCCAAGGGAAGAGTGGAATCGATCGAGGGTAGAACTTGATCAACCACTTTATTAACCAATGGGATGTCAAGGAAAACTTATGACAACCTATTGGAAGCCATTGCTGAGGAATAGTAATATATTCCAATGAATTTGAAGCTTCATCCATGAGAGGAAAAAGGTAAGTAAGGTGCATGTAATTACATAGCAAGAAAGGATGTTTGACCTTTCCTTTTCGACTCTTAACCCCATAGTCTCTATTTGATGGGGTATCATCAGTATGAAGACCATAAAATGATGACACATGCTGTTGGGAAACCTTAAACCATACTTCTAAAAACTGAGAAAGACCATGAAAATATTTAAGAAGATGGTCACCCTTGCAAAGTATACAAGGGAAATTAGGTTTACGAGGTGTTCTTGTGGGAAACTCAAAACTCTTGGCACTATGATTAGTAGCTGATAGGTTTCCAACATGACGTTCATAGGTTGGAGTTGTGACCTTCTGTTTAGGGTTCTTCTTTGTAGCCTTCCTTTTCTTCTTCTTCCTAGCCATATGTTTACTAACATCAAAGTTTTCAATAGGTGAAGATGAATAAAGGGAATTTTATTCAACATTCAAGGAAGAAGGAGAAGGGTTGACATGAGGTTGATGCTCATGCAGTGAAGGACTATGATCCGGAAAAAAAAGGTGCATTTGCTATAACAGGATTGGAGAATAACCATAAACAAAATCTTGTAGTCGATCCAAGAAGACTCAAAGTGACCATGAAGGGAGGAACAACAACTCCACAAGGGGGAGAAATAAAAGATATACCCTAAAAAGGGGTCTCTTGTCTAGTGGTCCCGGAAAATTCTCCCATATCTCAACTCTCTAAGAATCTATGAAGTACCACACAAATCAAACACTACGAATATCTAAAATCAACAATAAAACTGTGTGAATAGGAGTGGATCAAAATTCAAGATTCTTACAGGATTATCAAGGCTTCACAACTCGATATATATCGCAGGGTCTAATAGTAAAACGTGCCAAGGAGGATTGGACCATACCCTTTCCTAAATACCCAACTACCTAGACATCATGTGCATAGTAATATACCTGAGTGTTGTTCTCAGTGTATTACAATGCTAAGACAGCCAAAAGGTTAACTCAATTGGTCACAAGAATCCTAATAGGGTCTCCCAATATACACTAGGTATGGGGAAGCTCATCTCTATATTAGTTATGTCTAATGCACAACCATATGAAACGGGCCTTTTGATATACATTTGAGTACGTGAAGTACCTTTCTATATACCTCAAGGGTATGTGAAAGGTCGTTCGATATACTGATGGTACGTGGAAGAACCACATAATCGTCGAGGTGTAGTGCAGGCATAAAACGACAGCTCCTATGTTTTAAGACGCTGGAACATGTCTCTAACCTATCACTCAAATTAATAAATTTTTTTAACCTAATCTATTGTTGATTTTATCTTGATGGTTAGTGATTGTTTGTGGAGTATATATCAAGATGCAAATTTAAAATCTATATGTAATGCAAGTCTTTTTCTTTGATGAAGGCTAACTAGAGTAGGGGAGAAATATTTCTCTTTTAAAAACAAGATGCCATGCTACTTTCAATAAATAAAACTTCAATATCTATGAAAATTTCTCAAACACACAATATTTTCACCATTAATACTATCTAACATTCGAAAGGAGAAAGGAAGGAGAGCCTCTAATGTCTATTAAAAACTAAACTTTCTCAATAAAACTCATAAATATCTACTTGCATAAGAACTCGTGCAAACCAGGAATAATCTTTTCCTAAGCACTCAGAAAGAAATATTTTCCTAAATACTCATGTAAACAAAACAAGCCTAGTTGACTTCTTTTGTATTTTTTAACATGATTTGAAAAAGAAAGAACATAAAACAACTAGAATCAACTAATTGCAAAGAGGATACAAATCTTTCTTTTTCACAAAAAAAAAATTCATAGAATGGACTTAGCAAGCCATGCATCCAAAACTATAAATCATACATGATTCCTTTTCACTAAAAATTCCTTGTGGATGAAAATTCTTAAATCTGAACTCAAAAGGTGAGATGAAGCTACCAAACTCTCAGATCCAACAAAAAAACAACAAGCAAATAACACAACAAACTTCAGAGAAGAAAAAAATGTGAAAACACGAGCTCAAAGGCAGTGATGAACTTACCTCAGCATGCTATGTATTGCTACACCAGAGTGCCAGAAGGTGATCAGTGCACAATGTTCACTGAGTGAAGGATCTAGTGGCTCTTTGTGCGATCTGAGTGAAGGAACTAATGACACTTAGTATTAGGGTGCAGTAGGAGCTAGAGAGGGATGATGCTCTATCAAATTTGTCGAGGTGTGTCGATGGATCTACAAGTGGAAAAAACCAATTACCTGCAAAAGAAACCAAAAGTTGGACTAAGCTGGACTGTTACAGAAATAAAGCAAACTTCAACAGAGACAAATTGATAAGAAAATAACGTGGATTACTCACCTTAACAACTGAAATGAGCCAAGGAAAGAGAATGAAAAGTTTACAAGTAAGAGTATTACCGGATATCTTATATCTAACTGGATCTGCTCCAAATCTAACGGCATCTGCTCCAAACATGACTGGATCTACCCCAGATCTGACTGGATCAAGTTGTCCCCAATATGGTCACCAATTTTTTTGTAGAAATTCTTCAACTGATGTGGACACTGTTTGTTCCTCTATCCTATATCGTACAAGTATAGAACAAAACACCATAGCACTATATCATTTCTCTAGATAGTCAATCTACTTTAATAAAATGACTCTTATACCTCATATTTGAAATCTCTAGTCTTTTTTCCACCTCTCTTCATGCGATCTATAGTACCTTCAAATAAGCATTAATAAAACAAGACAACAAGAGAAGAGTAACCACATAGATTAACAATCCATATTAGTGATCAATGAATCCAATAATAATTAACTGATATTAACACAAATAAAATATGGGAAAGGGAACACTTTTGTATTAATCAAATAAGAAGGTAAAGCTACAACGAAATCCTTGATGTAAATAGGTTTGTCATCAACAATGGTCTTTGACACACTCACAACACTCCACATTCACAAAAAGATATTTGCACACAAACTCACTCAACCTTGCCTCAATACTAGACTTCAGTCCAACAACATAAGGATGCTCTTCTTGCTCTCCCCTCACATAGTCCGGGAAGCCTTCTTTTATAGGCCAAGGGAGGCTCATATGAGATGAGATTATTTAGGAAAGGGATAGGGGATGATCCCCAAGGGTGAGGAGGTCAAGTTCCATCTCTCCCTAACTGATAGGAACTTCCTCCATAAGGGATTTTGCATGGAAACTTCTCAAATCTTATTGTTTTCCCATTTTAAGCCTCTCAACGCTTCTTCCACTGAGGGTAAAGGTGCCAATGCTTCCTATGAACAAGGTAAAGGAACTGGATGTGCTTAATGTCAATCATAAATAGGTTTCAGTGCTCTATCATAAGGGAGAAAGTGCACCAACCTACTCAAGAGTGGGAAAAAACATCCAAAAGAATCTCTGGCCAAGTGCTTTAAAGGTTTCTCAAGCATCAATGGATATTTCATGTGCAATAATGAGTGGATGGGTCATTTCTTCTAGAGAACGGGGAAAATATAAAACCATGTTTTGATGTGATGTTCAACAATAAATAGATCAATCCTAGAAATTTTAGTGTAGGACCAACTGAAAACATTACAAAACACTTCAAAAAGTGTCTTGTAGGAGATGACTTCCTCATGAGAGCATGAAGCATCCTTTGTGATATTTTCGACTATCCTAGGTTTTGCTGAGATGTCGACTTGGATAGTTGGTGAGATATTTCCCATATTACCTTCCTCAAAGGCTTAGGGGTCCGAGATTAGGTATTTGAACAAATCGACACTTCCATGAATAAAATATTTCAATTCAAAGAGAACTGATCCGACGATGAGGAAGGTTCATCAAGGATTAAAAATGAGCGATGGTATAGGTTATCCCAAGGATACTCAGGAGTTGTGAGAGATTCAAGGATCTCTTCATTGTTACGAAAGTGGTTCATGGATAGATCTGAGGTATCTTCTATGGTTGAAGACAGGGAAGGAATACTGGAATTTGAGATCATAAATATGGTGTTGGTAGTATCTAAGGAAGAAGCTGAAGGTTGGATTTCTTCAAGGACAGTGACTTCATACTAAAGGGAGCTCTTGCGGAATTTAGTGAGGAGGGACCAATACTCAGGAGGGTTTGGGAAATGATGGGATTGAATAATGACCATAGAGGCCACAAATTGCACATGATTGGTTCATACATAATGATTTGTTCTTAACCGTATGGATGTTTGGTACATTAACAAGTGAAGTAGCATTGGTGTCTACAATTGTGTGCATGTAGGTGCAAAGAAATGACAAATCAGGACAATTTTGATTAGCGTGGCTGAGGAAATTACATAAGGAACAAGTAGGAGGTGGACATGGTTATACAGGGTATTTTGGTTCCTGGCACCCAGTCTTCGTAGGAGGAGGGGGTTTAGGAGTGGATGAAAGTAGTTAAATGTGTACTAAGAGGTAGATGTGACACTGTCTCAATAGTTTGGAATGGTGTTAGAATGATTTGTGGTGTCGGGGTGGGGGTGGATGGATTGAGGTACCACACTGGAATGCCCAAAAGTAATCTCGAAAGGATAAGATTAGACATGAATTGTTTACTCATGTTTTTAGAGGGTTGAAATATAAATGGGTTTGTGTGTATGGGAAATGAACCCCAATAATTCCCAGGATAAAGACTGGGGGTGGGAATGGTCTACGGTTGGGGATACAGTTGAGGTTGTGATGAGGTCAAAAGTTTACTTGATGTGATTGTGCACAAATTCAATATTTAAACCACAAAGGGAGGAGGTGACAGGGAAAAAAAAGTGTCAATCAAAGGGGCACCGATAAACAGGGCTGAACCAACGATAAAAAGGGAGAGGATGGATGTTTTATCAATGGTGGTGTCAATGGTAGGGATGACATGCTATGGAGTGGCCAGTGCTTTGGGATCATAGTACGTTAACTAGCTAATCATCAAAAACTTCCCATCATGGGGAAACATCTTGTGTTGAAATATGGAAAAATAAACGAATCACATCACGTACATGTAACTACGTCCAAGGAGAAGGTTATAATCTAGTTGGGCATTCACAAACTCGATGTCAATCGACACATTTTTACCTGCCAACTCAATGGGGACATTCATTAGAATTCTTTGGGGTTGGGAAGTGCGGCCATTATAAGAGAATATGGAAGTGGTTGGGGGTTGAAGGGTTGGGGATCACAGCTTCTACCAAATGAAGGTTGACATATGCAAGTGCTTGCACCTACATTGATGATACATCGATGAATGACCAAGTTCTGAATGGTGACAGGAACCTGGAAGGATATAGATGAAGGCTATGGATAAACAAATCAATAACTAGAAAGACGTGGATATGTTACCAACTATAGAACATAAATTTCAAACATACATTGGAAAAATCCAGACACTAAAATTTTAGGCAAATGCCTCAACAAAAACCCCAATGGGGAAAACCTGTGAGATAGAGAGTAATTTTATTTTCTTCTTCAAAATGCACAATAGTAAAAATATAAACAATTATTTAACAACTTATGTAAACCACTAAGGACAACTTTCATCCTCCAAAATAGTTCTAAGGATCCTCCTCTATTTTTGTGCACTATACAGTCTTTGCCTCAATTTCTATGACCACTTCTACAACATAAAATATCCTCAAAATGCAAGCTCTCAGCAACCTAAAATTTTTCCCTCTCAAATATAGAATCCCATTGTATAGACTATTGCATTTAATTCAGTATGACCTTATTAATGTTGGAATATTATAAACCCACTCACAACTTAGGATAAAATATTTAATCATTATTTGATTAATTTCCTACCCACTAGCCTAGATAGTTGGCATCCACTTGCACTACAAAGTCAACACTTTCCATCTATACCACATGAATTATTTAATTATTATTAGGGGTTGATCTTGACCACTTTATTAACTCCCATAATTAGTAATTTCACTTTCCTGCATATTCTTCTTATCCAGCTTTTATGTGGATTTGATAAATCTAGTTAACTAGGAAACTGATATCTTTTATTTCCAACCCATCCTCAATGATTTTCTCTCCATATTCCAGTATTATAAATATTTTCCTTAATACATCATCACTCACTCATGACTTAGCGAATTCATGGGCTCTTGGTCTAATTGGGAAATTGCTTTATTCACCTATGGGGGTTTATCATATGTAATAATTTTGCTTTATAAGATAGCATGAGTTGTCTCCAAGAAACTCTATTTTACTTTACAAATATGTATTAACTATGTAATAATATCAATCATCATTCATTTATCATTCCTAATGTGTGCTCATGATTCTTCTTCTTCTATCTTTATGCTAATTCTCTACAATTCTCTGTGAGGTTAATTGTGTGCCTAGGTTCTTATTTTGTTTATAGAATTCTTATTTCCATCAAGTCTTTATAATTCCAACATGGTATCAGAGCTCAATATATCAAATCTCTACATGACATCAATAATTTGAGAGATCATTAATTAATCCTTCTTTTCATATTTGCAGGTTCATTTTGTAGGTACAGCTTCAAATGGATTCAAGAGTATCATTTCGTCTTCTTGCTCTATTCACAAGTTATTCACAATGTAAATTGAATATGATTTCATCTATAAAGAGACAAAATATAGACGAGATATCTATTGGAGCTAGTGAAGAGTCTTAGGAATGGCTAAGTGAATGGTTGAATGACCATGATAGAGCATTTGGAGCTATCTGTCTAGCTATTTCTCCAAGCATGCGCTACCTTATTGATTCTACTACATACTAAAAACATATTTGGACAAAAAAAGGATATAGTTTTGGGAAAGCAAATTGAGGATCCTTCTAGAAATTTGGAGAGCACCCATAGATCCTCAATAATTGCTCTCTCTCAATATGTCTTGGCCTCTGCACTCTATAATCAAGTTGATCATGCTGAATAAGTTTCTCAAATAGTTCATGTTTCTCCTACCCTCTTTGATTCAAATGCTTCCTTCTTCAATCAAGAACCAAATCTTTAAGAGACATCTTTTTCTGTGTCTCTTGAATTTTATTCATCTTGTTGTGATGCTAATAATGAAAAAAAACTTACTAATGGAGCTAATATTTCTATTTCTATTGATGATGATTCACTCATGAATTTATTGTTCTTTATGTCTTCTATCATAGATTTTGATATCTATGTGCCAGATCCTTCACACTTTTTTCATACCTCTCTCATTGATGGTGCACAATCCAATGAATTCCTAGATGTTTGCTTATCTAGATCAAGTCCTTTTAGTGTCTTTCCACTTATCATACTTGATCTCATTCTTTTGTGCAACTCCTTCTTTGTTCTTGGCATCAAACCTCAAAGCGTCCTTGAAGATTTTGAACACTCCTTCCTTACTCCTTTAATAACTCTACTATAGAGGATTCATTATCAGTATATTCCCATGATTCTATTGATATTCTTCTAAATGTTATTTTGGATTGTTTGGAAGCTATATCAACCCATGAATCCCTTTCATTTTCACTCTTTGATTGTGTGGCTTCTCTATGTTCCGACATGATCACTTGCACACATCCTCTATGTGTAAATGAAGTTGGAGACCTCATACATTTGCTTGGACTCTTATTTCACCTATATTGAGATGATTTCATCTATATTGGTTTTAATTTCAAGTCATCACATCATATTGGAGGTGATTGCAACTCTCAAGATCCTTCAGTCTTGCTTTCACATAATTGCATTCAGTTGTTATACATGGTCCTGATTTCCATCCCGCAGCTATTGTCGATCCAGTTAAGCATATTTCTCTTCTTCTCAAGAAGAATATTCCTCCATACATCAACATTTATTTTGGAGTAGCATCAACAGTAGTTCAACATTTTTTGTTTTCCTCTCATGTCATTTCTTGAGGGAGGATTTTCCCCATGTGGTTTTTCCTCTTTCCTTGGTTCTTTGGACAAGTTAAATTGTAAAACGGTGACCATATACTTATTTTTGGGCCCTATATGCATATATATTTATGATTATTTTACAGATATCATCATAAAGTCAGACTTAAAGGGGGGTGCTGGAATATTATAAGACCACTCACAACTTAGGATAAAATATTTAATCATTACTTGATTAATTTCCTACCGAGTAGCTTAGATAGTTGACATCCACTTGCACTACAAAGTAAACACTTCCATCTATATCCCATGAATTCTTTAATTCTGATTCTGGGTTGATCTTAGCCACTTTATTGAATCCCAAAATTAGTAATTGTGCTTTCCTGTGGATTCTTCCTTATTATGCTTTTATCCATCTTTTTTATGGATTAGGTAAAGCTAGGTAACTAGGAAACTGGTATCTTTTGTTTCCAACCCATTCTCCATGATTTTCTATCCATATTCCAGTATTAGAAATATTTTTCGTTACAAATTATCACTCACTCATTCCTTATCTAATTCATGATCTCTTGGTCTAATTAAGAAACTTATTTATTCACCTCTGGGGTTTATCATATTTAGTAAGCCTGTTTTATGATCTAACATGAGTTGTCTCCTAGAAACTCTATTTTCCTTTATAAGGATGTATTACCTATGTAATAATATCAATCATCATTAATTAATCACCCCTAATGTGTGTTCATGATTATTATTCTTCTCTCCTTATGCTATTTATCTACCATTCTCTTTGAGGTTACTTGTGTTCTTAGATCCTTAGCTTGTTTATAGAATTCTTGTTTCCATCAAGGATTTATAATTCCAACAATTAATTATTGTACTTGCTCATCAATTTGCATGTCATCCTTCAAGGAAAATGTGTTGTTCTTCCCATTGAACTACGTGCCAACCATTCTAAAAATTATGCCCTTCTTTTGTTGTTTGAATTGCATTGGGGATCATGCCAATCACCTTCTCTCTCTTTTGTTCTCCTTTTCTTCTGAAGAATTCAAACTCCTGTCCAAATCATCATGGAATGGAATGTTACTATTTGCTTGACCCACTCTTTTTATTCATCCAATGAGTGCATGTGAACCATAACAAGATCTAATAGCCAAAATTGAATCTTGATATTTCAAATCAATGGATGAGAGAAAATCACTTTTTCTCTCCATAAAATTTAATTTCACCCACTTATCATTATATAATTAAAAAGTCACTTTATATCTCATTAAGTGAACTTATGACACGTCCCCTCCCATCCATTCGACCACGGAGGGAACATGGATGATGTAGGGAGTGCTATAATTTCTCCCCCAAGGGCATATTACAAAATTCTTTAACACCTAATGTGCCTCAGATGCATGAATACAAACACAACATAATTAAACCTTGTTAATGCACATGCAACATGCACACACCAACATTTATATCACATGAATACTAATAAAACAATCACACACATAATTAATATCATTCTCATGCTATGCATAGGCCTCCTATTGAATAATTGAATTTGTCCATTTCATTCAAGTTGGAATGAATAAATAAACATTCATAACACATAAAATGGGCATAATTTAAAACACAGTAAGCACTTATATTTTAACTAGGAATGTTCAAGCAACTGGATATTGAAGAGAAATGTTCAACCCAATCGTGGGTCTCTATACAACCTATATTATTTCATTTTAGATACCATAGTCGAGATAGGCTATGTATCCACTAAGGAGAAACTACTCAAGATCACTCACCACCATAAGGACAAATACTCATGCTAGGGAAACATATAGCTAGGTTTGTCAAGAAATTAGGGAGGTATGAAAGGATATATATAATAAGTGAGCTCATGCATAGAGCTATATGCATCTCAATGTGTCTTTATGCATCCTTGGAACCCATAATACCCAACAAAAGGAACGTCCCTTTCTCTACTACACAATCCCTAAAGTGCCCCTTAACTCCAATTCTCTTCAGGGTGGGAACATAAAGTTCCATGCTTACAAACATTTAGATATTCTTTCCTTCACTGGTTTTATCAAGAAATTCCAACCCCTAAACTCTCTCCCACTACAATTTGCACTTGGAAATTTTCCCCAATTTGGAAAAGTAACTATGAATCAGGAAATTCAACTTCTAGGCTTGTAAATATGGATATTCTTATGGATTTTATGGTTCTTGACACTCTCAAATTTTCCCTAGGGTTTGTATCTATAGATTCCCCATTGGATTTCACTCCTCACATAATTATTTGGGCATTTTTGGCATTTCAAAATGTGGGTTATTTCTAAGTTGTGATTTCTACCATTTTGACTGATGGGAATGCATAGCAAGCTGGAAGTTGACATCGTTTTGTTAAAAAATGAGTTGGGGATGATGGAAAATGAATTTAAATGAGGAATAATGACTTATGGGTAAATTAAACCATACCCATACTCATCCATACAAATTTTTGAGTTTTGTCCATTCTCCATTAATGCATGAGCTAATTTCTTGGCTACCATCTTACAGCATAAATAAATTTCAGCAAGGAAAGTGAATATGGGTTCTTAATATGACATTTGGAAACATGGGTTTCAATCCCACAACCCCCTCATCTCTCCCTAGTGGATACACATGGACCCCTCATTTAGTTTCTTCCATAGCCATCTCTTTGTATTTTATTTTCATTAATAATATTTACATGTTTTTACAATTTTCCATGGCTTACTAACGCATGGATAACATAATATAAAATATGTTCATTTAATACCTAAGCCTTCACTAGCATGACCTTTTCCTCGAGCTCCACGCTAGGAATCATACATTATATATACATAATATTCACATATAAATTCAATGTATTCTAACAGTTAAAATGGGGGTATTACATTCTCATACCTCTTAGAGAAACACCGTCCTTGATGTTCTAAAAACCTGAACAAAAAGGAGTATGCGTCATTCATGGAATTCTCTAACTCCCATGTATCCTCATTAGGACCAAGATGATTCCATTTCACCTTTACATGTACAGTGGCCCAGTTCCAAGGAAATTCCACCTTCTTGTTGAGGATGTGCATCTTCTCCACTTGGAACTCTTAGTTGGGTTCACCCTATATCACATTCCAATCAATTATGTGATTAGGATCATGCACATATTTCTTAATCAAAGAAACATAGAAAACATTATGAGCTCTAATGTTAGTAGGAAATGCAATCATATATGCAACTGGTCTTATCCTGTCATGGACTTTAAATGTCCCACAATATCTAGGTGCCATATTGGCACAACTTTCCAACTTTAGGGAACATTTCCTTGGGTTTATCCTTAAATAAACATGATACCCAATTTTAAATTTCTTGTGGCACCCTTTTCAAATATGCATAACTCCTCTTTCTGTCCTGGGAAACCTTTAAATTATGTCTGATCTTAACAATTTCTTGTTCCATTTACTTGAGAATTTATGTCCCAAGTATTGTACTATTCACTAGACTATCCCAATTCACTAGAGTTTGGCATCCTTTTACATGCAATGCTTCAAATGGACTCATTCCTAATGATTCTTGATGTACATTGTTGTACACAAATTCGACCAAGTGTAGACAATCCTCCCACTTGGATGGTTTATCCATCACATACATTCTCAACATATCTTCAAGAAATTGATTCACCATCTTAGTTTGACACTTGACCATCTGTTTGAGGACGATACGCTGTGCTAAAATTCAGCTGAATTCTCAACTCCTAAAATAATCCTTTCCAAAATTTGGATGCGAACTTTGAACATCAATCTGAAACTATTTCCTTGGGAAATCCAATATAAATATTTTCTTCATGAAAATATTCGCTATGTCACTTGCTTTATAAGTGGACTTGATTGGACTAAAATGATATGTCTTTGATAGCTTGTCCGCCACAACCATAAATGAATCATGCTTCTTCATTGTCATTGTAATACCTATTATAAAGTACATATAAATTACTTACCACTTCCATTTTGGAATGGAAAAAGGCTGTAATAATCATGTTGCCTATTGATGTTGTGCCTTGATTTGTTGGCACTTTTGAGACTGAGAAATGTATTCTACTATGTCCTTCTTCATTACATACGACAAGTATTTCCTTCTTGTTTTTGTTATTGTCTTTTGATATATTGGGTGTCCATACTTTGGCATTTAATGAATTTCATCCATCACTAGTTTCTTTAAATATTCACAATTTGAAATGTACAATCTACCTTTATAAACAAGAATATCATCTTCTAGAAGATGATATCCTTCACACTTTTCATCTAATTTTCCCCACTAAAATTTTTCTTTATCTTGAAGGTAAGCTCCATTGTTCTTCCGAGCTTCAAGAAATCTTGTTCTTAATTTTTTTTTCATATACTTAATGTTTCTACATGGATTTTTTTGCTAATGGTGTCAGCAACCTTATTCTCTTTCCCTTTTACATGCTTAATTTCAAAATCAAATTCACATAGGAATTTGAGCCATATAATTTGCCTAGAATTCAAGCTTGGTACCTGATAAGCCAATGTGGTCTGTCTTAAGCTTGAATATTCTCCCCAACAAGTAATGTCTCCACATATTGATATCATGTACTATGGATTCTAATTATAAATCATGAGTTGCATAATTCTTCTCATGCTCTTTTAATTTTCTTGACTCATAGCAAATCACAAAGACTTATTTCATAACAAATCCAATGATTCCTTCAATGCAAGAATCTGTGCACACTACAAAACCCTTTATTGGATCTGCAATCTTCAAAACAAGAGAAATGGTAATTAGTTTTTTTCAACTACAGAAATCTTTCTTCACATTTTTCAAACCATATAAACATTGCATTCTTCTTTTGCAGTGATGTAATCAGAGGAGCAATCTTGGAGAATCCATCAATGAACCTCCTATAGTATCTTGTAAAACCCATAAAATATCTAATATTGGTAACATTCTTTGGAGTAGGCCAATACATTATGGAGCCAATCTTTTCTAGATCCACTGTAATTCCTTCTACTGCGATAGCATGACCCAAATACCGTACCTTTCTTTGATAAAATCCACACTTGCTTAGCTTTGCATACAATTGGTTCTCTCTAAGAACTTGTAACACCATTCTTAAATGTTCCTCATGCTCTTCTTCATTCTTGGAATAAACAAGACTTCCATCCATGAATACTAACAAAAACTTGTTCACAAACTTTCTAAAACAATATCCATGAGGCACGCGAATATGGCAAGTGCATTGCTAAGAGAAAATGGCACCACCGTGAACTCATAATGGCTATACCTTGTTTGGAAAGTTGTGTTGTGAATGTATTCTTATTTTATCATCACTTGATGATAACTGGACCTCAAGTCAATTTTTAAAAACACTTTGGTTTCCTCCATTTAATCAAACAAATCATTGATTCTAGGAAATGGGTACTTATTATTGATTGTCCCTTTATTTAGATTCTTGTAGTAAATACACATCCTTAAAGTGTCATCCTTCTTCTTGACAAAAAACATCGGTGTCCCCCAAGTAGACACACTTAGTCTTATATATTTTTTGAATTAATTCCTATAGCTGTATATTTAACTCTACCAATTATGGTGTGCTCATTCTAGAAGGAGATTTGGAAACTGGTGTTTCCCTTGTAACATGATCGATTGTAAAATTAAGTATGCTTTTGGTAGAAATACCAATGATTCATTTGAAAACACATCTTTGAACTCTTATAACATCTCATAATGTTCTATCTTTGGGCCTTTATCCACTAGACAATCTAATATATGACTTCCATATAATTAACAACCTTTCTTGTAAAATCTTCTTAACTATAAGGATGCCATATTCCTTACTGTAACTTCTTGGGAATTCCTCTTACCAACCTCATCCTTCCTTCTTCATCAATACAATCAAGAACTTTTTCATAACATTCTACCTTTCCTTTATTCTTTTCCAACCATTCCATGCCAATTAGATCATCATAGGACCCTAATTGTAGGACATTTAAAATTGTTTTGGTGAGGATTCTATTAACCTCTATGGGGAATTCCAACATTACTTCACTCACTTTTCTTTTTTTGCTTGTGGATAACTGAACTAACCACAATTTATTATGTTTCACTTTTCAAAAATAATAACTTTCATCCATTTTTGGAGAAACATAACTATTAGTAGACCCTATATCAATCAAAACATAAATGAATTTATTATCAATATTATCTCCAAATTCAACTAATGTTGATTGATGGTCTACATGACGGTTATCCAATGCTGCATAAATTTTGGGAGTCTCTCGTGGCATATCCTCCACTGTAACTGTTGCTTCTAAGTTTTGCAAGCCTCAAGGGTTTTGTTTCTAATGTGGACATTCCTTAAGCATGTGGTTCTTTCCACATCCCTAATAGTGAAGTGGTCCCTTTGGCCCCTTTTATGCTTCTACTACTAACTTAGTTCCACTTCATCCTTGTTGATCTTTTCGGAAAGTCCTTGGTTGATTTTTAAATGATGTCTTGAACCACTTATCCTTTGGTCAAACCTTCCCTTTAGATTCTCTTTCAATGTTGGATGAACCTTTGATTTTCCTTTTCTCTACCCATAACAATGCATTTCCGTCCTAATGGATTCATCAATAGTTGGTGTATTAACAAAATCAATCCTATCTATGGAATTTTGAGGTAGACTTCCAAGGAAGCATTGGATTTTTACTCTTTCATATTTGATGTAATCCACATACCTCAACAATTCTAAGAATTTGTGGACATGTTATTCTACATATTTATGTCCCAACTTTAGTTCCTTGAACTCCTTCCTCTCGTTATCATAATACCTAGTAGAATGGTATTTTTCTTTAAAATACTTCTTAAATCGATCCCAAATGATCCTTTTGTCCTTGATTACTTTTACTTGCATGAGGTTCTCCCACCAAATTGAATATTAGACATTTAGATTGTAAATGAAAATTATATCCTTTTCACTCCTTAAGTAGTGATTAATCATAACAGGTTTTTTCATCACAAGAAGCCATGCCTCTGCCTCTTCACTTATCCATGCTTTCTCCATCAAACATGGGAGGCATTTCTTTCCTATATTCCCCTTGTGGAATATTTTAAAAATTCCTTCTTATTTTAAATCTACTAGAAGTATACTTTGGGATACTTCAAGAACATCTAGGGTCACATGACCTACTAGAATAATATATTAACAAAGTGTTGAGGCCTGGAAAATCATAGGCAACAACAGTAAGGGATTCTCCCCAGTAACATTCCCAACTAGCCCGTTACTATTTGGTATGGGGAATCCGTCCGGTTTGCGGTCCGACTACCGTAGGTCAAGTAACAAAAATAAAAGGTTTTACCGGTTGCAGCCCAGTCCACCGTGTATATTTTTGTATTTTTAGTTTTAAGTATGATATGCAACTGACTATCTAAAATGCAGATTGATAGAGAATACGAGGAGCAGTCACAATGTGATGCACAGGTTCTTACCTCTCGTCTTAAACTCTCTCACATCTAAATCACATACAGCAAGAAATTAAAACTAACTACCTAACCTATCCATAGGGACCAAAATTGTCATTCATTAATGAGTAATGTATTTTGTACATGCATTATGAAAAATCACAGATAGCTGATACTTCTTTCAAAACACATGAACATTAAAGATATTTGAAGAACCAGATAGCCAATTGTTTATGAACAACATTCATTACTCATAGTGGAAATTTTTATAAAATAAACCAGAGAACATTCATACAACAACATAGGTTCAAAGAGTTAGAATGGTATCACAGTTAATGGACACAAAGATGAAAACGAAATAGTTCCTCTTCAACAAATACATAGCACAACATTTGAACATTCAACCAAGCTTTCTCCAACAGGAAAATTGTAATTATCTATTGCAAAAGGAAATAGTTCTTCTTACAATATGTCCTTACAAATCTCACTGGAAAAAAGTCCCTTCTTCCCTCTAATTCTCCTATATTTATACAAACAGCAAAAATGTTGGGTTTCCCCCCACCACAAGTGAACTTTGGGCTCCCCCAACCATTTAATCTCATGATTTTGTCCTTTGTGAGTGCTCCTGGGCCTCTGCTACTATCAATTATATTCAATAACCTGTTGATCACAACCTTTAACTATCTTTCATCTATGAGAAACATCTCTGCTTCTGACTTTTCTTTTAGAAACGTCTTCTTCATAGCAACAATCATCAAACCAGATCTAAAAAAATCTTCTAAGTCTGTCTACAATTAAACGAAAAAACTCAACATTAATATGGACAGCATTCAAGAAAATGTAAACCACTCTATTAATGATACTAAGCATCAAAAATGCGACCCTGCATTGTGTTCTCATCGCAAAAACCCTAACAAGAATCAGAAACCACCGCCGTCCACAAAAGGGAATAAAAACTCACAAAAAGGAGAGAAAAACCCTTATTGGCAGCCTGAACCATTAAAGCATCGGCATGATAGTTTTATTCATAGCCACAATAGTGGGTTTCAGACAGACAACGAGTTCCATGAGACCATTAAGTCTATCGACGTCAGAAAGACTAAATACTAAAGCACCAGGCGGAAAAACTCCTTGTCGGCGAATGGAACGACATAAACGTCGAGTGGTTAGTTCACTAAAACGCCGCAACGGCAGAAAATGTATAGCCAAAGGGTTCTGTAGACACATAAAACATGGACGGTCGAAAACTCTATAAGTCGGATGGTTAGTGCATTACGCAGCCGCAATGGCAGAAGACGGAAATACCATGTGCTCTGCGGCAACTAAAACATATCGGCGAAAACCCATAACAAAACATTGGTGAGTGGAACAGTTATATGGTGGATTTTTAGTTTGCTCGGGAGCCGCAATGGTGGAAAGCAATCAGACTACAGCCCTCGATCAGATTCATAAAACTTTCCAAGAGCGAAGAGAAAAACAATAAGACAAGGAATCGGCAAGGATAAGCCCTAATCCGTTGGAATGTTTATTATTGATCCCTTGAAACGGTGGCTGCATAGATGACTATAGTTTCAAATCAAACTTCAATTGGCTTTCGATAGCGTTAAAACAAAAAATCACAAAAATAAAAATGTTAAGTTCCATAGTCAAAAGCATCGGTAGTTTTATATCATTCAACCTCCGAAAGTGATAAACAATCAAACTGAAATCAAACTAAGGAGAATCCAAATTTGTAACAGAGGAAAGACAGAGTTTAGGAATCCTAAACACTCCTAGGCAAGATAAAATTAAAAAAAAAGGAGGGTCCAAAAATTTAAAAAAATTTGGGAGAAAAGTTGCAGCTGCAACAATTGGCGACTACCTGGTGAACCTAGGTATTTGGACAAATTCTTCCTTAAGTAACAGACTCTTTAACAATAAAACCAATATGTCGAATTCTTCTAGATGTCTAGATTTCCAAAATGGAAAATATATGTACTTTTAATCATTGAGGGTAGTCCAATTTAGGAAAATGGAAACCAAGATTTTAAAGTCAAGATAACTCTTTTGAGGCCAGGAATATGAGTTTCATTATTACCTCTGTCTTCGTGTAGCTTCTAGCTTAGACACCATAGGATTGTAACATATGGTAAATAGAAATATTCATTTGTTCCTCATTCCCATGCCATTTTGTGCTTTTGGACTTAGTCCTCCTGCATGCCTTTCTTTCTGATTTTTTTATTCCGGCTCCTCTATCCATAGTTTCCTTTTGTGTGAGAGATGTATTTAATTTTCAGCTCACAGACGGAGAAGAACTTTTTGGCAGCTTTGTACTCATATGGTTCAGTACTTTATTTTGATACTGTCACATACCCCAATTTTGTAAAATAATGTTAATTGTTTTAATTTGATTTCCTAAGAAATTATGTTAAATTTAATGCTAAGTAGGAATTGATGACTCAGCAGAGTCAAAAGAAGTGGAATGTAATTTTGAATATTTTATTATTAATAAATAAAAAAGTGGAGACAACAGCATGGGAGAGCTGTTAATAAGAGGTTACTGGTCAAACTGGTGGATGGAACTAGGTGGAGGGAAAAAGACAAGTGGCAACATCCTCAAACACTTCCTATGTTGCAGGTGGCAACTTCCCTACATTTGGGGTCATGATCCCCCAAGAAAGTGGGATCAGAGCAGGTGGCTCAATAAATGACAACTAACCCAAAAAGACCTAGGCAATCTTTTAAAAGTACCCAATGAATAGAGCTGAGGTTGCTCAGATATTTTCTAGAGAAGAATCATTCGGGAGGAATGCTATTCAGGAAATTCATTGGGGAAAAAGGGAAACAGTAAGGAAAGTGTTTTGGGAGATAATCTGCAGTAACTTGGTATGTTACAGCTTGTTAGCTGGGAGAACTTACTGATAAGTTCAGGATTGATACTGAGTTTGAAGATTGGTATTTGACCATTTCTGCACCTAGTTCCAGCCAGGGAGACTAGAGCAAGCTCAGGGTTCCTGAGGAGTCGATGTTTGAGCGCTCTCCAGGAGTTGGTAGGGAGGAACAGCCTCTCATTGCTATTTTTGTCCAAGCTCAAGAACAGGTTTTGCCATCTAATAAACTTTGTTTTAAATATTTGTGTATGATTGAATATTATGTTTGTAACTTATGATGTAATGGTTTAGATGGATTATAATGAATTTATTCTTAGCTGTTTAGTATTAGAATCTTTTTGATGAAAAATAGAAACCTCGCCTGTGTTTTTCCTCATTTGGGTGACTAGACCGTACTCCAGCACAGGGGTAAAATTATAAGTAAAATAGTATGATGGAAATGCAGGATAGAATGTTAATAGAATTATAGAGTATTTTCTTTGTGTTATTATCAGAATAAATATTTTTGTTCAGGAGTAGTAATAATCTGTACTGGAAACTGTTAGTCTATTAGAAACAGAAAAGAAGTTATAATATTTACTGACAGTAGTATAAATGAGTAAATAAAACAGTTTTGATTCAGTAGTTACTTTAAGCAATCTCATTGTTGTTTAAATTCAAGAGAATAGTATTATAGTTAACTAGAGTAGGATTAAGTTAAATAAAGAAGCTTTACAATCTACTTCCTTCCACTTTAAGCCACTGCTTGTGTAATAAATAAAATTGAAAGAAAGGAAGAAAGAATAGCTAGAATTGGTTTCATTTCTATGAATAATTTAGTTAGTAGTAGAATTTATTTATGGAAGGTAAAATATGTTATTCATTCTTTTCTGTTCCATCTAGCTATGAATAAATAGAAGCTGCGATTGCTAACCTATATATTTATTTTAAGATATTAACAGTGTAGAACATAGTTAGTTCTTTTTCATTTATTTTAAAAATAATAATTTGTAACATAATCAAGAGAACAAAAAAAAATACAGAGAATACTTCTGTAAAGTATAATACAGTAAGTGTAATAACACAAAAACAAAATACTAATTTATATTATGATTATAAATAAACAAATAATAAGGGTAATAAATATATTCTTATAAGAATAGTATAATAGGAAGTTAAAAAATGTTTTATTCCATACACAGTAAACAAATATAATCTTTATACTCAAAGATATATCCAGTAGATACTTAATAAAATCAATAAAAATATGGAATCATTATACCCTGAGGGTTAAAAGTAAATTATATAACAATCTTGTTAAAATTCTTTGTACTAAAATAAATTATTATGAAAACCCTGTACAACAACCCTAATACATTACAAGATTAAAGAATATATCATTACAAGTAAAAATTCAAGTAAAATAACGTACAGGAATTATTCCACAGAGTCACAGAATGCTCAACTTATTGAGCTTAACAATTATTTTAAAACACAACTAAAAATCCCCTTAATGTACAGAAGAATAATATAAATTAACGAAAATATTAAAAGAAGCTGTAAATAATTTCTCATACTGTCAAATTAGGGTAAAAACCCTACTAATCCAAAACATACATCAGAGTTAACAACTGTAGAGTATTTCTCAGTATTTCTTTCACGGCCGTAATTAAAATTCAAAGTATGAGGCTTTTACAGCCTGTTCGTTAGATTCAAATAAATACACTTTTCCAAAACAAGACATTATGTACACTCACGGTCGAAGCCGGAGAACCCTACACTAAGCAAGGGTTTTAACAACCAATAAAAACAGTGGAACAAATAACCAAAATAACCAAAACCCATAAGGGTTATTCAAGACGCGACGACCAAACCACATTATCCCACGAGGGACCAACAAGGAGGAATATGCCATGGTGATACCAGGCTTACCATAAGCAGGTAGCGGTTCCAGCCCTATTCTGTCCGCACGAAGGGTTGAGTCGACACCTGTTACAAGAAATGTTTACGGTTAAAACCCTGTTGCAAACAAACCTTTATATTAAAACTAGACTGTAAAATAAGGAAGGGTAACAATATATTTTTCCTCACCTAGAAACGATAAAGAAGCATGAGCATCCACGAATAGCAAGGTCACCATCAGCGCAAGGGGAAAGCAACTTTTCATCGGTTACAAGAAGAATGGAGGTTAATACCCTTCCAACTAAGAAGTCAAATCTACGGTGTAGCCCTATGCTCAGTAACACTAAATACAAGAACACAACCTGCAGTGCCAGGCCGAGAAGTAAGGGAAACTCTGTGCAATCTAAGGTTTCACGATGGACTAGTCACGGCAAAGAAACCCTAAAGAAAGTTTAACAACCCTTTTCCAAGCAACAAAGCAGTCTCTTAACAGCACTCCTCCATTAAAAACTTATAGAACGAGCTTATGCAGAAGATTAGCGAGTATGGAGACTGCCACCATCGAATGCAAGCGACTGCATAGGTAAGGGCATGGTAGCAGAGCGGCCAGAGGGCCCGAAGGCAATGGGAAGAATAACCAGTGAGGGTTCAACCCTAAGCTTTTAACTGTGAGATACAGGGCCAAGACGCTGCCACGACAGCCTGATAAATATTTGCATGCAGTGGGTAGGAGTGTATAGTTCCCGACGAGCTATTCATCCACTATTAATCCAATCATTGACAATCAAAGGATCAACTTCAACCTTTGTCACAATGTCAACCTTCACTTATGCTACATGGGAAACGTAGGTTTGTTATTTATCATAATAATCATCAAAGTCGTGTGGAGACTACGACTGTCTACTTTATAATGTATGGTATATTAAAATGTGAACAAAGTTTATTATGGTATGCATTGGGTGGCCCTTTGCTTAACCCTTTCACTTTTCTATGACATGCAACGTTATCCATCAACACTTATAATCACTTAAAGATTAGAGTCTTGTAAAGAACATTATAAAAAGAGAACAATAATGTTTATCCTCTTAGTGAGAATGTTACTCACAAGCAAATTCAACCAAGTAATTATAACTTAAACGAAAGTAAGATTTATGCTTAACTTAGTATTTTATGCATGTACAAAGATAAAAAGGGAACATCATAGTAAATGGTGTTAGAACTTAGAATAAAGGATAACCATAAACTCGTTGTGGGGAAGATCTATTCTATGACCCTTCTTGTTCTATAAACTTGGCATTTACTCACTAAGCCAACTTAAAACTTAATCAAAGTAAGACTATTGGTTATGTTATGAAAAGAAATTTACATAATCATTCCATGTTATCTCCATACTAGTGATAGTCTCTTACCTTAGAATGATTTAGAATTAAACTAGTAGGGTTTGCATATAAGCATGACAAGTCTCTAAAATTTTAAGGGTTAACCTTGAAATTGTTAATGATATTTATTAACCACAGCTGGATGTTATTTTTCCAAGCGATTTTAATACAGAGGGATTTAACCGACCAACACTAGTATAAATTAATTAATTGTAGTATGCAATAAGGTTAGGACCCGTTAATTTACACAGTATTGAAAGTGGGAATTGGTATATAAACTCTTTAACATTCTACACTGTGCAGTAATCAATTCAAGCATGGTGTCATTTAGTAATTTTGTATAAATAACAACTAGACCTTTTGATTTTATAATTCTGCCATACTTGCTATGTTTGTAAAGAAATATTTAATGCATTTTATGCTCGATAGTTAGTATAAACATAAAAGAGTTTAGTATTTAGTAATCATTTCAAATAAATCCTTCAAGAAGGGAAACAGCTGTCATCAATACCAGTAGAATCAAATCTATTTTCCATAACATCTGGAAAAGAAGAACAATCTAATACTTTACCTCGATAAACTTTGGAAACTGACTAGCATGTATATCCTTCTACTGAGTTAAATAATGTGCGAAGAATTTATTTTGAATACTTTAGAATTTTGATAAGCAACACCCGAACCTCTTACCTGTAAATTTGTAAGAGAAGAAAAACTTCTGCATTAGCTTGAAAGCTAAGTAAGCCCAGTTTTTCATGATAGTTCCACCTTGTGGTCGCAAGAAGAAAACGAATCAATAACTGAAAAGAAAATTATTCTACAAAGATAAACACAATCAAAAGATAATGTAGATAATGAATTCAGTAACATATAACTAATTAAACAATTAGTGACTGCATTTATGAAATTTATCTGTAATTTGAAAATTTTAAATTTTTTGGAAAATTTGGGGTTTTGACAGATACATATTGCTTTCTTTAGGAGTTTTTTGACTCTTACTTGCCTTTTGGATTCAAATTCTTGGCATGGGATTATTTATATATAATATATTGTTTACCTTGCTTCCTTTCCATGGGTCTTTTGTGGTCACCCCCTAAGACATTTTTAAATGTGACATGGATGGAACCTCGAAAGAGTATTCTAGACCTTTTGATCCAGAGTTATTTTACAAGGATTAAGTAGGACTTCAATGTGTTCATAGCCATTTAGGAAAACTGTTAAACTGGAATAAATTCTTTCAGATAAAACAATAGGACACAGTCTTATAATCAAGGATTTTAGTTAATCCAGAATTCTGATGCTCTCCATGCAACCAAAATTTTGCCTCTTTATTGAAATCAACCAAGCTCTAACTAAAACCAATAGAAATAAAATAAATCAAAAATAAACAAACGAAGCAAAACATTTATGTTCAAAACAAAAGAAGAAAAACTCAGGAAAAATAAGGTTTGAGAACTAAACCATTTACTGGTAAGTTCTCTTCCCACCCTTGTAAATCTTGCAATTTATAGGTTGAGAGGCCAATTTTTGTCGTAATATGGAAAGCGCCTACCCATAACTATTGAAATTTCATTTGTTTTCCTTTCTCATCACGGGGGTGGTCCCATTTGAGAACCAAAATCTCCCAGCTCGAATTCTTTTGTTCCAGCTTTATGTTTATCAAACCATCTCTTTACTACCTCATGTTGTTGTTTAAAACGTTCTCTAGCCCTGGATCTAGATTCCTCTTCCTTCAAAAGATTATGTATCCTTATCTGCAAGACTTCATTATCTGATCCTCTGGATTCCTGAGCTATTATGGAAGATGATAGCATGATATTGGGGGGTAGAATGGCCTATTTTCCATAAACAAGGGTATACGGGGACACATCTAATGAATTCTTGGGGGTGACCCTATCATCCCAAAGAGCGTTTGGTAATGCTGAGTGCCAACTCCTCTGATTTTCTATTACCATTTTTTTTTAAATCTTAATCAAATTCTTGTTCGTAGATTCATCCAAACCATTTCCCTGTGGATAGTAATTTGCAGAGTAATTCAACTTAATTCCTTTCTCGTGAGCAAATGCAGTTAATCTAATAGAGGAAAAGTAAGTAGCATTATCGAAAACTAAAGAAATTGGAACTCCAAACCTGGTCATAATATGATCTTGGAAGAAGTCCATGACCACATCTTCATTTACTTTACACAACGGAATGGATTCGACCCAACGAGTGAAGTAGTCGGTTGCCGTTAGAATATATTTGTGTTACAAGGAAGAATTTGGCTTTATCTCTCCAATGATGTCCATCCCCCACCACTCAAAAGGTTCTGTTATCATTACAGGCTTTAATGGTCCTGCCGCTTTAACTTGTCTTCCACCACACCTTTGGTAGATGTCGCACTTTCTAACATGGGCATGTGCATCTTTGAACAGTGTGGGCCAATAGTATCTAGCTCTGAGAATTTTATGGGATGTTGTATCCTTGGAGAAATGTCCTCCAGTAGGCCCATCAAGTAAATCTATTATGACCTTCTTCGCATCTTCTCTCTCTAAGCATCTAAGAAGAACTCCATCATAATTATTTCTGAATAATATTCCTTTAACGATCTGATATGAGGCTGATTTAAGCCGTAGTGCTCTTCTTTGCTTAGAATTTCAGTGTTTCAGTAACAATCCCACCTGAAGTTAATGGACAAGGTCTCGATACCAGGAGTCCAGAGCTGTGAAAAGAGGACATACATCCATCAAATGTAACTTAGCTTCATTTTCTCAATTCTTTTCTTCATTGTCTTTACTTTCAGACATTAGTTTGCACAATCCCTACCCTTTAACTATGGAGGCCGGCTTGAATTCGAGGTCATACTCTTGTAGAGATGTTACCTAGTTGCCTCTTCTTTCTCCTAAATCCTTTTGTACAAAAAGAGACCTCACAACTAGGTGTGGGATGATTACCTTTGTTCAGTTTTTAAGTATGTATGGCCTGAATTGTTTTACCGCTTTGAACACGGCATAAGCTTGTTTATCCACAGCTAGGTAATTCAATTCGGCCCCTTGAAAACTGGTGCTCATAAATGATATGGGGAACTCATCTCCCCCATATTCCTTCTGGGTAAGCACAGCTGCTAGTGAATCATCAGATGCGAAAGTGTACAAAATAAAATCTTTCTCAAAATCCGTACTTTTGAGGGAGGGTGCATGCGCAACCGATATCTTCATTTTACTAAATGTGTTCTTGTCTACATCAGTCCACTTGAATTGTACACTTTGCTTTACCATTTACTGCAAAGGTTTAACAATTCAAGCAAAATCTGGCACAAACCTTCGCACGAAATTTATTTTCCCCATAAATGACTGCATGCCCTTTTTATTATGGGGTAAAGGAATCTGTTCGATAGCTTTGATCCTCTCTGGGTCTATGGAGATCCCTTTCTTAGATACTATGTGGCCCAACAACTTACCTTCGGTAACGGCAAACACGCACTTCTTGGGGTTTAGTGAGATACCATATTTTCGGTAGCGTTCAAAAATCTGCTTTAGATGAAATGAATGTTCCTCTCTTTTCTTTGAGAATATCATGATGTCATCGAGGTATACTACAGCACTCCGGCCAATCAAACCGCGGAAAGCTATGTCCATAGCTCTCTGTAAAGTAGCTCCGACGTTTATGAGTCCAAAGGGCATCCTTCTGTAAGAAAAAATTCCCCACCTGGTTCTGAATGTCATTTTAAGTCTGTCTTCTTCAGATACTAATACTTGATTGTAGCATGAGAATCCATCTAATAAAGAGAATAATTCAGAACCTGAAACTATTTGCAATATCTATTCCATGGGAGGAACAGGATAATTGTCTTTATCTGAAGCACGATTTAAGTTTCTGAAATCCACACATAGCCTAATTTCTCCAGATTTCTTCCTTACCGGCACCAGATTTGAAACCCATTCCGAGTGTCTAACCTTGAAGATAATTATAGCATCCAATAGTTTCTTAACTTCATTCTGGATTAAAGGTTCTAATTTTGGATGCATTTTCCTTAAAGGCTGCTGATAAGGTTTGATTACAGATCTGATGGGGATAACATGTTGGATAATATTGGTGTCATATGTCTTCAGATCTTCATACGTCCAGGAAAAAAATTCTTTGTATTGTTTGAAAAGAATGATAAACTTATTCCTTTCACCTAGGGAGCAACATTTTCCCAAATTCACATATTTAGGCCCAATTTCAGTCCCCAAATTAATCAACTCGAGCTGTAGAGATGATCTATGAGTCTTCACATTCACTGGCCTCCTGAATTTCTTGTTTAAATTAAACATTCGCTCCAATGTCCTGACTCCTTTAGGAATAAAATTATCGAATTTTATCTCAGCTTGATGTTCTTTAGCGTTAATGATCATCCCTTTGAAGGTCTCATCATTTATCAGGCATTCTAGAATCTGTTGGTCATCATCGAACACTCGTAGATTGGTGATCATATCTAGTACTGAAGGCCTGAAAAGGAATTCAACAGAGCACCGATTATTAGAGGGCACAAGCCTCGCAGCTGAGCTGGCCAATAAGTCAGCTGCTGCATTCTTAAGTCTTGGAATCGATACAATGTTAAATGCATTAAAACATTTAAGTAAATCCCATACTTCATTTTGATAAGCTTTTAAATGAGGAGAAATGCAATGTATTTGATTTCAAATTTGTTTTACAATTATTTCAGAATATCCAAGCACTTTCAGATTTTTTGCCTTTAATTCAATTGCTTTCCTTAGTCCTTGAACTAATGCTTCATATTCAGCTGTGTTATTGGTACATTCAAACTCTAACCTACATGAAAGAAAATTTTTGTTTTTCTTAGGGTCAATCAGGACACAGCCAGCTCCTGACCCCTCTAAAGTTTTAGAACCATTAAAGAAAAGCATCCAAAAATTGCTAACCGCTACTGTGCGAGAATTAACATCTACATCTACAGCTAAGTCTACTATTTTACAATCAATTTCATCATCCTGTGAAAACTGAAGGAGATCGGGCTGAGCGTTTGATGTATCATTGGTTTCTTCCGCTTGATACTTTCCTGGTTCTAGCTCAATAAAGTAATTTCCCAAAACAAAATCCACTGGTTCATTTTTACCTTCAAACTGAGTAACATTCTGTTTCATGTGGGGCTCCCTCAAAACTTTAATTTTATTTGGGATTCCTTTATATGGTAGCCATAGATGTGACCAATCCGAGGCAAAATATCCATTCAACTTTGCCGACTGATCTCTGCTCAAAACAAGTCCATAAGCTTCCGGTATGTTGGCCACCACAATATCAATGAATTTACATACCTTATCATTTGAAGATAAGTGAACGAGAACATCCTCCATTTCCCCAATTACCTTCACATTTTCTCTATCCAACTGAATGTCCCTTCAGGTATATGGTTTAGGTTGTCCATTTATCTTTTTGCAGATCGACAGCGGCATGACGTTGACTGATGCCCTTGAGTCTACTAGGCAGTTATGCATGTTGTGGTTCAAAATTTCAAAAGTAAGGAGAAAAGGTGGAGTCTTTCATTTAGGCTTACCTCCCACACTTGCTTCACCAATTTCTTCTTCTTGGGGCTGATTATCAGTGGGCAGCCCCTCCTCTGATATTTCAAGTGCTTTCAATAGCTTTTCTTTATACTACGGCACATTGCACATTTGAAATAATGAGATGTTTGCCCTTACCTTTTTGATATCCTCCATAATGTCATAATCCATCTTATGTCCTGCAAGATTCAGTTTAATATTATTTATCTTTTCTTCATTGGGATTAGTAGGTGTGTTGATCTATCTAGGATTTTGACTGGTGATGGTAAATTCTAGAATTTTATTAGCTGAGGAGTTGTTTTGAAATTTCTTAACATTCTTTTGAAGTCTCTTAATCTTCAGGAGCATAAGGCTGCTTTCCTTAATCAACCCCTGGCTTATCGTCGTTACATTTGTTTCCAGGATGTCCTCGTGTCTCAGATCCTTTTCTTCCCTGGAATCAAACAATGATACACAGTCCCATAAAACCATGGCCTCATCCTCTTGTTTTTCTATTGATTTATTATTGTCTTTCCCTTCTTCATCATTGTCTTCGGTTAATTTGGAATCCAACAACTGATTCATAACCAACGTCATTGAATTTATCCATTGAGGACAATTCTTTTCAGAATGGGGTTGTTGGTGGAAAGTGCAAAATTTATCCATTCCTACCTCCATTAAGTTCATAGATGCATGGCTGTGCGAAGGGGGTTGGGATTGATTGTTATCTTCCCTTTTCTTGTAATAAGGCTTA
Source organism: Pseudotsuga menziesii (assembly GCA_001517045.1). NCBI lineage: Eukaryota > Viridiplantae > Streptophyta > Pinopsida > Pinales > Pinaceae > Pseudotsuga > Pseudotsuga menziesii. Next base: position 58,961 of record LPNX010943803.1, read on the forward strand.
TAGAACTTTTGGGCTTCCTTTTCCTTTTCCAATTCTATGATTCTGTTAGAGAGATTCTATATCATCTTTTCCATTCCTCCGAAATCTGGTGATTGCTCCTCTTTAGGCTTAGTAAATAACAAAGATTTCCTCCCAACATTTTTTTCTCTTGACCGTTCAGGATAATCTTCGATGCTTTCTTTTTCAGCCTCTACTCTCACTGCTTCTTCATAAGTTTCTGCTAATGTAGGTTTGGCTTTCATTTTGGCAAACATGGCCAACTCGGGTCCTAGAGCTGAGGTATAATACTCAATCATAACTTTTTCCAAGGGTTTGTCAACTTTAGAAAAATTCTTAAGACATGCTACGAATCTTTGGGTAAAACTATGCACCTTCTCTTTTCTTTCTTTCTTTAAGGCGCACAGTCCTTTCATTAGAGCCGCATGAGGTTTTCGGGTTGCATACTTGCTTCTAAAAATCCTTTCAAAGATATCCCAGTCTGGGATAGAGTTTGCGGGTAAACTGAAATACCATGATGCTGCTGCTCCTTTAAGGGTATGTGGAAAAAGTCTACAAACAACATCCTCATGCTCCCCGGCTCTCAATCCTTCTATTGCCAAATAAAAAATTTGTAAATGGTCATCTACTAATACCTTCTCATTTGGATCAAACTTGGGTAGCATCTTTTCAAAAGCTTGAGGTAAATCATGCAATGGAGGTGTCAAGTTCAGGAGTGATCTCGCCTTCCAAGCCGGTGGTGGATTTGGTGGGTTAGGTGGCTGGTTTACGTTTACACCTGCCATGAGTCTAGGTGGAGAGTGAGGAGGTGAAGGAATAGGAGTTCGCATAGGAGAACCGTAAGGTGTGTTTGGGCCTACTTGATTTAAAGGCTGAAAAACTTCCTGTAATGCTACTTCTACCAACTCTTCCAAATCTCCAACCAACACTGAATCTTCCAAGATGGGACGACCTTTCTTCTTGTATTCTCTTTGGGGTAAATCAGGGATAATGGGTAATCCTCCAATACTCTTTACATAATCTCGCATGTGTCTTCTTAGATCATTTACTACTTGGTTGTCCACAACAAACAAATGTTCTCTATTCTCTTCAGTATTTGGATCAGGAAAACTGCTTTCAAGACTATCACTGGTGGAGTAATTTTGAGGAAATGGATTTTCTCGACCAGCCATGCACTGGCTGCCCTCCTTCTAGCACCAAAACTGTTGAGGCCTAGAAAATCGCAGGCAACAATAGTAAGGGATTCTCCCCAATAACGTTCCCAACTAACCTGTTACTATTTGGTATGGGGAATCCGTCCGGTTTGTGGTCCGGCTACTGTAGGTCAAGTAACAAAATAAAAGGTTTTACCGGTTACCGCTCAGTCCACCGTGTATATTTTGTATTTTTAGTTTTAAGTATGATATGCAAGTGCCTATCTAAAATGCAGATTGATAGAGAATACGAGGAGCAGTCACAATGTGATGTGTAGGTTCTTACCTCTCGTCTTAAACTCTCTCGCATCTAAATGACACACAGCAAGAAAGAAAAGCTAACTACCTAACCTATCCCTAGGGACCAAAATTGTCATTCATTAATGAGTAATGTATTTTGTACATGCATTATGAAAATCACAGATAGTTGATACTTCTTTCAAAACACATGAACATTAAAGATATTTGAACAACCAGATAGCCAATTGTTTATGAACAACATTCATTACTCATAGTGGAAATTTTCATAAAATAAACCAGAGAACATTCATACAAGAACATAGGTTCAAAGAGTTAGAACGGTCTCACAGTTAATGGACACAAAGCTGAAAACGAAATAGTTCCTCTTCAACAAATCCATAGCACAACATTTGAACATTCCACCAAGCTTTCTCCAACAGGAAAATTGTGATTATCTATTGGAAAAGGAAATAGTTCTTCTTACAATATGTCCTCACAAATCTCACTGGGAAAAAGTCCCTTTTTCCCTCTAATTCTCCTATATTTATACAAATAGCAAAACTTTTGGCCCCCCTGCGAGTGACCTTTGGGCTCCCCCAACGGTTTAATCTCACAATTTTGTCCTTTGTGAGTGCTCCTGGGCCTCTGCTGCTTTCAATTCTGTTCAATAACCTATTGATCGCAACCTTTCACTATCTTCCCTCTGTGAGCAACATCTCTGCTTTTGATTTTTCTTTTAGAAACATCTTCTTCACAGCAACAATCATCAAACCGGATCTAAAAAATATTCTAAGTCTGTCTGCAGTTAAACAAAAAAAACTCAACATTAATATGGACAGCATTCAATAAAATGTAAACAACACTATTAATGAGACTAAGCATCAAACATACCACCCTGCGTTGTGTTCTCATCACAACAACCCTAACAAGAATCAGAAACCACTGTCGTCCACAAAAGGGGTTAAAAACTCACAAAACGGCGGGAAAAACCCTTATCGACGGCCTGAACCATTAAAGCATTGGTAGGATAGTTTTATTGACAGCCACAATGATGAGTTTCAGATAGACAACGAGTTCCGCGAGACCATTAAGTCTATCAATGTTGGAAAGACTAAATACTAAAGCACGGGGCGAAAAAACTCCTTGTCGACAAACGAAATGACATAAACATCGAGTGGTTAGTTCACTAAAATGCCGCAATGAGGGAAAACGTATAGCTGAAGGGTTTCGTAGTCATATAAAACATCAACGGTCGGCAACTCTATAAGTCGTATGGTTAGTGCATTACGCAGCTACAATGGCAGAAGACGGAAAGACCACAGGCTTCGCGACAACTAAAAAATATTAGCGAAAACCCATAACAAAACATCGGCGAGTGGAGCAGTTATATGGCGAACGTTTAGTTCACTCGGGAGCCGCAATGGCAAAAAGCAATCAGACTACATCCCTCGATCAAAGTCACAAAACTTTCCGATAGTGAAGAGAAAAACAATAAGACAAGGAATCGGCGAGGATAAGCCCTAATCTGTTGGAACGTTTATTATTGATCCCCTGAAACAATGGCTGCACATATGACTACATTTTCAAATCAAAATTCAACTGGCTTCCGATAGTGTTAAAACAAAAAATCACAAAAATAAAAATGTTAAGTTCCACAGTCAAAAGCATCGACATTTTTATATCATTCAACCTCTGAAAGTGATAAACAATCGAACTCAAACCAAACTCAGGAGAATCCAAATTCATAACAGAGGAAAGACAAAGTTCAGGAATCCTAAACACTTCGAGGAAAGATAAAATTAAAAAAAGGAGGGTCCAAAAATTTAAAAAAAATTGGGAGAAAAGTTGCAGCTACAACACAAAGATACATTGCGTTCTCTTCTTTAGGAACCATTTCTTGGACTCAATGTCCCCTTTCGAGAGAGACCTCTAGAGTGCCTCTCTGCATTTCTTCCTTCTTATCCCACATTGCTTGGATTAGACCCAAGTTTTATCCTCTACTACATATTAGTGAGGCTATGTAAAATAGAAACATTGATTTGGTTTTGTTTTATGGAGCCTTCACTAATATTTCATTGAAACTTATCATGGTTTCAACTAAATTTTGAGCAGTGTTTTTCTCCCATATCCTATTTGACTTGGTTTTGGAATTCTCCTCTTGCATATTTCTCCTAAAACATATTCATAATGTTCATAAGGGTCTTAATAATTATTCATACTTACCACTTTCTTGTGGATATTCTTTATCTCTGCATGTTTCCCTCTGCTGCCACAATTCAAAGCATATCCACTGCAAGCATTGTGCATCAAAGAGATATTTATTAGACATCTTAGTAATTCATAAAATGACACAAAATTTTTTTTGTTTTAAGAGAATAAATCTCATGGACTTATTCACGGGTTTCTCATTTCCCCATTCTAGTTATGCATTTCTTAAAACTGCCTTTAATTGACAATTTTTTCAAAACAAGGTAATAGGCACTTTTATGCTCAAATATTTAGGATATATGAATACCTCATTTAGATTTTGATTTGCACCATTGTTCCCCTCTAAATAATATTTCCAACACTTGTATTCCTCCTTCATTCCAAACTTAGACACGAAAGTTACATTCTCCCAATATTGTTGCTTTGGCTTAATTCTGCACTCTTTCCACAGGTGCAATTAGCTTGAGGCGCCAACTTCGACTACTTGTAGAAGTAAATATAGAGAGAAGTAGGAAATTTTTTAACCTAGAAAATTCATTCCATATGAAAATGATAAGTTATAAATATTCATTTATCTGTTCTGATGCACCAACCCACTTCTATTAAATTATGGGTTTTACTGCTTTTAACTTTTTCACTTTTCCCCAAATTTCAAATTTTCACCAAAACTGGAAATATCCCAAACCAAGAATTTATAGAACTTTTTTTCTAAATGAATTTTTCTATTTTAAGGAGTAAGTAAAATTTCATGTTCATAAATTTTTTGGTTTTGGTATCTAGGGTCACTTTTACCTCCTTTGAGCTTTTCAAAATCCCCGAAAACTGCACTGGAATAGTTTTTTTTAGCCTTCCTTCACACCCTAATTCCACACCCTTTGGAATTTTTCTATGAGATTCCATATTTAACTGCATGCATGTTTCATGGGCATGCTATAAAAATTTCATCCCAAACCGATATCCCATCGGGCCTCAGGACACTAATCTGTAAAGGTCCCTAATTTGAAATTTCTGTCAAAACGAAGTAGGATGGGCTTGGGACTCTCACTAGTTATTTTTGAATTTCATTAATTGATTCCAAACACTATGGGTCTCATCCAACGCTTATCCAAATTTCCCCTTATATGGAAAAAACAAATTTTGGGCTCTGTACTTTTTTTTCCTTGGACCTCGACATGTCGATCCCGACATTTTCCAAGCCTTTTCGAATTCAAATACTATATTCTATACATTGAGAGTCAAAATTAGGAAGTGTAAAATAGTTTATCAATAAAACCTCCATGGCCTTCAGACTTCGCCTATTATGTTATGTACATTGGGAGTCGAAAGTTGACACTCTCGAGCGACCTTCAAATAAGACTACCTTGACTTAACAAATACGTAGACTGCATCCTTCCGTAGGTCGAGAGTAAAAATTTTACACTAACAAGACGATCCATCCATGATAAAACCTACCAATCTCAACATTGGAACTTTATCATCAATACACTACCAACAGTAATAATACAAACCACAAGGAAAAATACTCATGCTAAGCTAAGGACAAATACTCACAGCCATGTATAGCTATAACTCACAAATACTCACACTATGTTATAATAGCTAATCTATGTTAAGGACAAATACCCATTCCAAGCTATAACATAGCTTGTTTTTCAAGATAGTAGGGAGGAATGAAAGGATATATCTAAGTCAGTGTGCTCAGCTACAGAGCTACATGCATCTCAATTTGGCTTTAGACAGTCTTGGCACCCACAATACCTACCACATCCAACACAATGAAGGTGCCCTTCTCTACTAGGAATTTCATAAATATTCCCTTCCCTCCAGTCCTCTTCAAGGTGGGAAAATAAAGATCCAAGATTCCAAAGCTTCATAGAGTCTTTCCTTCACTAGGCATATCAATAAATTCCAACATGTGAACTCTCTCCCATTGTAATCTGCTCTTGGATTTTTTTCCCCAACTTGGCCATGTGACCATGAATCATGAAATTCAACATCCAGGATTGTAAATATGGGTATTCCTATGTATTTTTTGGATATTTATATTCTCAAATTCGTTACATGGTTTGCATCTGTGGATTCCCCATTGGGCTTCACTCACATGAATTTTTGGGTTTTTTTGGCACTTCAAAACGTGGGTTCATTCCATGTTTTTATTTCTACAATTTTCACTGTTGATAATGCATAACAAGCTTGAAATTGATCTCTGGTTGTTCAACAATGGGTTTGGGATGATGGAAAAAAATTCCTATGAGGAATAATGACTTATGAGTCAAGTAAACCATGTCCATACTCAGACATATGAATTTATGAGTTTTTATCATTCTCCATTAATGCATGAGTTGATTTCCCAACTGCCATCTTACAATAGGAATAAATGTCAGTAAGAAAAGTCAACATGGGTCCTCAATATGACACTAGGAAAAAAAATATTCAATTCGACAACCCCGTAATCTCTCCCTAATGGATACACATGCCCCTCTCATTTTAGTTGCTTCCATATCATGCTCTTGGTATTTTATTTGCATTAAAGATATTTACATGCTTTCACAATTTTCGATGTCTTACTACCACATCGATAACATAATATAAAATGTGTTCCTTTAATACCTGAGTGTTCACTAGAGGGGACTTGGCCTTTAGAACCACACTGGCATTCGTACATTTCATATACACAATATTCACATATAAATCCAATGCATTCAAAGGGTCAAAATTAGGGCATTATAATGTAGTTTAATATCACATGAGATTAATGCAAGGGTCATGTCACTTTTTCCCCTTTATGACTAAGGAACAAAATCACTATGGGGGCATTTTTCTAGGTAGAAAATCGAACACTCCCTCTTACTAAGGAATTTCTTCTTCACCACTCCGAACTTGTCTATGAAGAAGACAAACTTTCCCCTCCCCAATTATTTTGTAAGGAAATCTTCTACTTGCTGATTAGTGGATATTTACTGGATATTTACTAGAATTCAATAGCTCCTCTCTTAACATAGTTTCATATTAAATGCTATATAATCTCAATGTGCTTCAACTTGTCATGAAAAAATGGATTCTTATAGAGTTATGCAACTCTAGTTGTCAAAGTAAATCATTGTAGTCCTCAACTCCTAACCAAACTATCCCACCAATAACTTGTGAAGCCACAAGGATTCACAAATAGCCTGATTGGATGCCATGCAATATACCTTAGTATAACTTAGTGCAACTATCTTTTTATTCTTATTAAACCATGACATTTTTGTTGAACCCAAACTAAAACAACATCTAGAAGTGCTCTTCCATTCAATCACACGTCCTACCCAATCTTAGTCCATCTAGCCAACCAAACTGACTCCATGCCTTCTCGTATAGTCCAAACCATAATGCATCATACCGCACAAGTACGAGATAATGAATGTTTAATATACCGAGTGCACTCTCCTTCGCTCAACCATGTACTAGTTGAGAATGTTCACTCCAAAACACAAATTAGAATGTTATTGACTAGATACATTAACGATTCAATGGGATGATGAAATAATGTCAGATCCACCAAATCACTCTTAAAAGCATTAAGTTTCTTCCAATTGGTGATCATTAGTGTATACATAGGAAACTATGACCACGATCCTAGCAAACCTCTAGCCCCAAAAAATAAAGCATCATCCCAATATCTTTCATCTCAAACTATGAAGCAAGATCTCACTTGTACTTTGGAATGAGTCTTAATGTACTTACGATGAACAAATAACCAACATAGAGCAAAAGAATAAGTGGAGAATCACCCACCACAATGTAGTATAGGTTTTGATCTACTTCATTCTTCTAAAATCCCATATGTAGCAAGTAAGAATCTATACTCTAACACGACACTTTGGTAGCTTGCTTCAGTCTATATGAATCTTTCTTTAACCTGCAGACATGAGAATCTCTCCCATGTATCTGAAAGCCCTACTAGTACTTAATACACACCTCCTCATGAATAATATCATTCATAAATGGAGTCATCACATCCATCTGGTGGATCTTCCAACCCATCAACTCCACTACAATGGAGATCACTACTCTGATATAAGAGTATTGAGAAACTGGTGCAAAGGTATTCCATATTCAAGTCCCTATATCTATGAGAACCCCCACACCACAAATTGAGATTTGTACTTATCTATGCTTCCATACACATCATGCTTGATCTTGTAGAGCCACTGAGAAGTCACAATTGAATTCCCATCTAGTCTTGGAACTACCTCCAATACAACATTCTCATACTGATGTGGTAGAAGAAGATTCAGTATTCACATACAGATGATAATGTAGTTCCATATTGATGATGAAGATGCATGATGGTCTTCCAAAGCTTCCTATGACATATAGAGACTCACTAATCAGATGTATAGTTGTGGTAGTGGTTACTTCCTATGTAGAATACCTTCCCAGTTAAGAGACAGTGTTAAAATATTGTAACTTCGCAAGATATTCTAGTTGTACTAATTGTATTCCTCCTTCAGGAGGTAACTGATGTAATTGATCATGTAAGAGTCATTGAAAGAATCAATATAAGCCTCTGAATGTAATTCAGGTCAATAGTTACCATGTGTCATCATAATAATATTTATTTTGGTGTCTTACTTGACAAGTCGCCCTTGTTAGGTTTTAGGTCAAGTCAATAGACAAATATAAATAGGGAGGTTCCCCCTTAATTTTTATTCACTTAACTCAAGCAAGTTTGCAAGAGAGAGAAGAACAAGTGTTTCATAAAGAAAGAGGAGGAGTTGTCTTGGGGTTTTACAATGTTTTGGTTGAGTTCTATAGTAAGGAAGTTTGGCAGGGTTCTCACTTGTGGTTTCCTCAAGGAAAATATTTATGCTCTTTGTGTTGATGTGCTTGTTTTTCTTTCAATGGTCCTACTATTGTAAATTGTTTTAGAATATCATCTAAGAAATTAAGAAAACTTAACATATTAAATTACTTCTTCTTTTTTTTATCTTTCGAAGCCACATTTTCCTCATCTTCCACACTATTAGATGAACTCCCCTGTACATATCCTCTCCGAGTCTCCTCCTAAATGAATTATTCCCAAAGAAAAACCTAAAAAACATATTTTCTCTTGCTACAACATCCTCCCCAAACAAAACCCATGGATTGGTCACGCCATTCAAGATTTTCCACATCAGGCCACTTCCAACAATAACCTCCCCAACTGAACCTATTCATCCCTCAGTTGAGTTATCTTAGTAAGGTAATATGCAACATTTTTTTATTAGGTAATTTAATGCTTTTAAGTTTCTCTTTCAAAACCATCTTCCTATTCTCATTGTAACTCTGGTATAGTTTGGCTAAGGCATCCTACATTTGATACACACCAACATAGATCCATCCTAAACACAAATCTATTAAGCACTAAGAGACATCATGTTTTTTTTTATATTTTTATGCTTCGTACATAAAGTGACAATGTAACGTAACATTACACATCTCCCCCATACTAGGAATTACTTTTTATTTTTGGTACATAATGTGACACCATTACATAACATTACATATCTCCCCCATAATAGGAATCACTTTTTATTTTTGGTACATAATGTGACATCATTATGTAACGTTACACATCTCCCCCATATTGGGTTGTAAGCACCTCAGTACTCTTGAAGATATTTTCCTTGCCATTCACATGTGAGATTGCATGGTCCTTAATTGCATCTAGAATAATTGTCTTAGCTTTGATGTTATTTTTCTTATAGGTTTCCTTCATTGCTGCATCAACAAGCATTGTCATGGGATTAGCTTATGTGTTGTGCATAATGTCCCACAAATCGCTCTCCTATAAAAGAAGAGTAATAATTTATTTCCATGGACTGAAATTAACATCCATGTCTAATTTGTCCTAAACTTTCAACCCTGTAGCCATGACCTTCACAGTAAAAATGCAAGTCCAAAATCTTCCAAGTGAAAAAACATCCTTCTCTACAAGTCTAAAATTATGCTTTGTGAATTGTGGTCAAGATCCAAATCCAAAACTTTAATCTTGAGATGTCAAAACAATGGATGAGAGAGTCATTTTCCACTCCATAAAATTTAATTTCTCCCACTTTAATTAAATAATTAGAAATTCACTTTATATCTCATAAAGTGAAGTTAATTTCATATCACATGAAATTAATAAGGGTCATGTCACTTTCCCCCCTTTATGACTTAGCCACAAAATCACTAGGGTAGCACTTTTGAAGGTGCAAAATTTAACAATTAGGACAAGCATATAGTACATCTTGTACAAAATGGTGAGAACATCACCTAATTGTATAGTTGTAACGAAGTTAGGATTTCGTAGATGATGAAACAACTACAACAAGATTTGGCAAAGGAGGATTCCTTAACAAACTACAAGCAATTGTCAAATAGCACCGTGGAGCAAGGCCACCTTCCATTACAACTATTGAATTCAACAACATGACTAAGATAAATGAGATAAGTTCACCTTCCATAAACATTTCTCAAGAGCATCTCAGTGAATTTGAAAAGCATGCGAGATGCATTGGTTCCAAACTCTTAAGGAAGACGGGGTACAATGGATAAGAACTCAACAAGAGAAGACAAGGCATCTGAAGGCCCGTTGTAGTTACACCATGGGAATTGGTTATCTCATCATAAAAAAGATTAGCAAATGAAGTTAGAAACCCACTACCTTCTCAACCTTCTTGCAACATATTGAAGAAGGGTAGTGATGAGAAGATATTGAATACCAAATGTGACACTTTTGTGATTCTTACAAGAAGGCTTCATCAACAATTAGCATGCAGTCCACCAAAGATATCCTCATTAAGATCCAAAAAGCAATATGAGTAAAAAATGTCAGATAATAGTAAAAAAGACAAATCCATGCTAATATTCCATGGAGTGTATATTCCATGCAGTGTATATTGATTATCTTTTCTTAACTTATTCACTGCCAGCATTAATTATTTTGCTTTCTTGTCTCAAGGTCGAGAAATCCTACCATATGATGCTCAACTTTTACTCTTTGACATTCCATGCACCTTACTATATATTTATCAATATTTTTCTTTATTCCTCGACAAAAGATTTACCTTTTTATTGTTGCAATTATCTTTTGGTATCAAGGATATCGTGCATATAGAGTGCATGTCATAAACTCTTCCAATGAGTGTATCAACAACGTTGTTCTCCTTGTCTTTAATATGTTTGATATCAAAATCAATCTTGCACAAAAATTCCAACATTCTTATTTATCCTATGATGATTTTCCCACAAAATAATGCTTCCACATCTTTAATGCATGCACAACAAGAGCAAGTTCGAAGTGATGCATGAGAGACTTCTAAATTCATGCTTTTTAAACCTTTTAAATTCATAATAAATCACGTTTATTTTAAATAAAATTTCCGCCAATTCCTTCATAACAATCATCATTTTAGATACTACAAAATTTTCATTTACATCAACAATTAAAAGAATTGGTGTACTTGTGAGTAACCTCTTTGAAAACTTTCTTCACATTGCATTAACCTTCACCATAAACCATTCTACAACTTTTATTACTGTTATTAAATTAAAGAAATAAGAAATAATCTAAAAAAGAGTTATTCAATATTCAATATCAGAACACTTAAAAAATAAACAATATTAAATACTAACATAACTTATACAACACGCCTAAGATATAAATATATCAACTATAACGACAGATTAAAAAGTGGTTATAAAAAGTCAAATTATGACATTAATAGCAGATATTACACACCTAACACATAAATATATCAACTATAACCTCAGATTTAAAAGTGGTTATAGAAATGTCAAATTAGGACATTAATAGCAGGTCGAGGACAGAAATATATTAAATATAACCACACACTTGAAAGTAGTTATACAAATGTCAATTTATGACATTAACAGAAATAGTAAGTTTGGTCAAACATAGCTGAACAGAAAAACAAAACCTTGAAAATACACTATTAAATGATTAAAAACCGATGTTAATGGCCGGATTTGGAGGCTCCGCGCGCCTTATCATCCTGCGTGGCAGGAAACAAATCCACATACCTACTCACAAGCATCATCTTGTCTTTACTCATGGCGGCCTTGGAATCCTCTGCACTTTCAAACTCAACAAAAGCATCGCCCGTTGCCTTCCCATTAGAGCGATATACAATTTGCACATTCTCCTCAGAAACCTCATAATCACTGAAGAACTCAATGATATCATTCTTTGTGACAGAGAATGGGAGGCCCCTCAGCTTCAGAACACCCGTATGCTCAACATCATCTTTATCATTATTACCGTTATTGTCCTTCGCAGAATTAGAAGCGTTGCTCTGGTCTCGACGACGGGTGGGCTTATGCTCACAAGTCATTTCTTTAACAATC
>LPNX010943803.1:74424-84679 GCA_001517045.1 Pseudotsuga menziesii
ATATTGCTAGACACATGTTAATCTCATTTATTGATATATAGAACCAATGCTTAGAGATAAAAAATATTCCCTCACATACAAACAAGGGATTTAAACTTGACATGATTTGATTTGAACCTAGCATGTTTTCATGGTAGTACCATTATAACCTTCAAAAAAATACCCAACTAATTATAGTGGAATATGTTCTTGTGGGAGATTCTATTTTATAGATAAGTGCTCTCCCCTTTAATTCACAATCAATGTAAATTTCAAATTATACTCACAGGTGGAAAAAACATGTGATTTTTGTACAAAGTAAAACATCACTCGAATTCATCTAGGAGAATTAAAAATTTAGAATTATTGGAATTGCCATGGAAGGAGGTGGAAAACTTGTAATTTTTTTTGACAAAGTAAAACCTCACCAAACTACATATAGAGAAATAAAACTCGAGAATTAGTGGAATTGTTATGTGAAAGAATGCGAATAATATAACCAATTTTTAAATGAATTGTTAATTTGTCATTTAGGCTAACAAGAAGTTGTTGACAAGGTTGGAGTCAATCTTGTATAGTAGTTGTTGAAAATTATTATTGTATAATGATTGTTGAAAATTATTAAGAATCACCAATGTCTTAGATATAATCTAATCTTTAGATCTTTCATGTTGGTCATGAGGAATTGATTAAACAACAAAGTAGGGGCAATGCTATTTGTCATACTAGAACTCAATTTTTTTTAGAGAAACGTCACAGTTTTATCTCTAAGAAAAAGAGGAGAATTGGACAAAGTGATAATCATGGCCACATAAATAACATAGGTTTGAAGAATGGACAAAGTTCTTAGCCCTACTTCTATCATATTTATTCAACCTTGTTATAACCAAATGTGTATATTACTGCAAGATGGATTAAAAAATGAAGAGCATCAATAGAGATTGAGGAAATGGAGCACTAATAGACACATGGGTGGATTGAACCTAAGAATCCAAGTAATGGATATAGAGAGAGAGACTCCTAATAAGGCCCCCAAAAATATGTCATTATATAAGTGATTAAAAACTTATTATACTAAATTCCATTTTACAAACATAACACTATTACAAAATCTTGAGCCTATAAATAAAATGGATAACGTACATAAGGTCATATACCTAATATGAATAGTGTAGTGTAGCTACATACATAAAGCTGATTTCCACCTTGATGTTGATTAGATAAAATTAATATTTAAAAGTGAGTTTTTTTTTCCATGGGAAAATATCAGTTCCTTGCTATTTCATTGAAATCAAAGGGAAATTTTTTAGATCATCAGCAAGTGCTGTGCTCATGGAGGGTGCAATGCATCAGCAAGAGTAGCTACGGTATCTTTTAGCAGGCTCATGAAGGAGAGATCAATCCATACTATTGCCTACAACTCATGTTCAAGTACCTTAAAAACTTCAAAGTGAAGTACAAGCTAGGAGAGAAAAAACTACATCCGCTTCATACCCTACATAACATAGAGAGTTCATAGTATAACTGGATAGCTAATCCAAAGAAGCAAAAACATGAATAGTACAGAAAAATATGTGACTCATCGCTACCTTCATCCAAAGGATGTCAAAAGTGAGTTATTCAATATTAGATTAAATCTTTGTAATTTAACCCATACACAATTTGAAACTAACCCATACACAATTTGAAACTATAAGATAATTAGCATTGATGTCATAATGTTGGATTATATAGAGATGAGGGTTTTAAGTCACACCTAAAATATCTCACTTATAAATAAATTCATAATTTTTTTCTCTTTGTACTCTATAACAATGTTGAAGATCTATATGAATCTTAGAACATGTATTGATAATGAACAATAATTTCAAAGTAAAGAGGGAATAGAAGATTAAATTAAGTTCTAAAAAAACTATATATGAACACTTCTAATATGGAATGTCGTGGTGTAGTTACAAATGAAGTTATTAGGAGTATAGCTCTCACTATGTTAAAGGGAATTTTAAGACACATATATAATATTATCAATATACTTTGGTGACTCAATTCATTGAGAATAAAGGTGAAAATAAATTTTGGAGTAGTGAAGGAGCTCAACTTTAAACATTCCGTCAGGGTAAAAGCATGGGATTGTGTCTCATATTTTTCCCTTTCATGGTGAGGAAATTTTATAAAAGATAATTAACTAAATATCTACAAATCCATTACGAATTATATAATGGTATAATGAAACAAAAGTTTTCATTGTGAATGAGATTTTAAATGGTGTTTTTTTAGATTAAGAAAAACTTTATCTTATTTATTTCATTTTCTTGAAAGGTCATTTATCATTATTACAACATCTCATAAGTACTCAAAAAACCTTGACCCCCCATATATATCTTCATTCGCTTTTAATTCCAGTTTTTTGCACAATTTTTTTAGAGACACTTTTAAGATTGTTGTACAATTTTTTAAATTTTATTTTATGATATGTTTTAATTATTATCAAATTATTAATATAAATAATAATTTTTATGTGTACGTAAAAGTGTGACCCAAAAAATTATCATTTTAAAACTTCAAAATAAATGTTTTTTATATGAATACAAAAATAATATACAAGTGATTGTTAAAACTATTTTGAAAATTATTTAAATACATTTATTAAAATTATTTAAGATATTTTTGAATATATTTATAATAACTGCTGCAAATTGAGACACATTACCATGATTTTACTGATTGGTAGTATCCATTCTTCCCTCTAGTATTTCTTATTGAGCCCCTCTTTGAATTTTCCTCATGATGAGATTGGAATGACCTATGAAACTTGTACTACCATGTAGACTACCTTGGTTCAAAGAATATATCATTATTGATTAAGCAGAGGTTAGGAAACAAATTGAACTACACTCTACAAACTCAAAAACACTTGAGCTACAATAAGGAATAAAATAATAAGTCAAGTACATATATCTGTACATTTTTTGGAATCCTTTCCAAATCAGAATGTTCTGGTTGAGAAATCAAGTGAGAAATTATTTAAATTTTTTGCTACATCAAGATTTCTTCAACTATTAATAAAACATGGTGAACAACACACCCATGAGGAAAGAGCTATGAGAACTTCGACGAAAACAACAAGAAGGAGGATGGTGATGAGAGGTTGGTATGTGTAATTTTTCTAGCATTCCCCCAACCCGGTTTCAACCACCATTTCCATCATTGTTTAATGCCCAAACCAATTTACTTTCAACTGCAAATTAAGTCATTTCTCATAAACAATTTATGACGGAAACACATGAAGAATTTTACTACTTTTAATGAGCAGAAATTAAAATACACAAACACACATAAAAAATCAGACTCCGAAATTTTTGGTAAAATGACCCAGGAAAAACCCCAACCTCTGGGGAAACCCTGTTCTAAAGAGAGAGAATTTTATTTTTTGTAATAAAATCAAAGTACAACAAAAAATAGAGATAATATTATCTCAACCCCAGTTCTCAACAAATTGACTGAATTCATAAATTTTACAGTCAAAATCTCTGCCAACTAGCTTCCTCGAAAACTGTGCCAAATTGATTGTACGAACTGCCTCATTTTTTGTTCCCATTGTTGTACCATACAGGCTGTACAAACTACCTCAATTTTTGTGCCCAAACATTTTCTCAAAATTTGTGTTGTACGAAAATGTAATTTTTGTTACTGTGTGGTCTTGGGGAACATGTCCTATGCACTTCTCTTTCTGCCTAATTTTTTTTTCTCCTTTTGTTCTCTCCAACTCTCATGAAAAATAGAATGAGACTCTAATGGCTTCCCTTTCCTGTTTGGTGTCTAAATAAGGAAGTTGAATAGTCATCTAATCCAAGCACCTGAAATGAATTAGATGGATGTGTTGAGGCCTGGAAATTTGCAGGCGACAACAGTAAAGGATTCTCCCCAATCAACATTCCCAACTAGCCCGTTGACTGTTTGGTGTAGGGAATCCGTTCGGTTTGCGGTCCGGCCACCGTAGGTCAAGGTAACAAAAACAAAGGGTTTTACCAGTTGCGGCCCGGTCCACCGAGTTTTTGTAATTTTGACTTAATGTATGCAAATGCAAATGCCTAACTAACAATGCTGGGTGATAAAGATGCAAGGAACTACACAATGTGATGCGCAGGTTCTTACCTCTCGTCTTATGCTCACAAACACCTAAATCACACATGCAAACATGAAGTAAATCAATTAACTAACTAATTACCTATCTATCTATCCTCGAGGAGCCAAAAGAATGATTATTTATGAGTAATGTGTTATTTCCATGTATGATAAACAGAAATTACAGATAGCTGATATTCATATTTACAACACATGAATGAGAAAATATTCTAACAATTAGATAGCCAATTGTTATATAAGCCACATACATTACTCTTGGTGAACCTTCCACAAAATAAATCAAAAATCATTCAACAAGACATAGGTCATAAAGTTAGAACAATCTCACGATTCATGGACACAAGCTGAAAAAATAAAGTAGTTCATCTTTCCGCCATCCATTGCATAACATTAGGAAACTTCACATCTCTTTCTCCAACAGGAAAACTGTAATCTTTTATTGCAAAAGGAAATATTTCTTCTTACAATATGTCCTCCAGTCTTACTGGGGAAAAATCCCCTTTCTCTTCTTAGTCTATTATATTTATACAAAAAGAGTGAGATGGTTGGGCTGCCCAAAGTAGCCTTTGGGCTTCCCAACCTTTCATTTTCCCAACGCTTTACTTTTTCCTAGTGCTTTACTTTATTTACAAAATATTACAAAACATAAAGATGATTAATCTCTCACGAAGAGGGCCCCGCTTGGCTTTCTAGAAACTTCTTCCATGTTGCAACTTCACTAGCGATGCCTTCAAAAGTGCTAGGTTCCAGAAACTGAATATTTATCTCAAACTTCTCAGCCTGATTTTTGATAGCCTCGATCCTTGCTGGGCTCAAACGAAGCTGATCTTCCAAAAATTGTACACTAACGGCTGAGCGGCCCACCTCATTCTTCAAAACTAGGTCATCAATAGCCTTGATTTGTTGTGTTCTGGCCTCTGCCTCCTGATATCTGCTCTGCAATATTTCTACAAAGGCCTCATGGTCCGGAAACTCTTCAAGCCTATGCTTAGCCTCTGTCTGAAATTGGTTGTACGTATTAAGGAGCCTTCTAAAATATTCTGAGCATGCTCCCTATGCCCTTTTGATGGATTTCTTAAAATCTTTAGTAGTGCTGATAGCGAACTCTATGAGATCGTGATCTCTTTTGAGAGCTTGCTGGTTTTTGGCTGGTAGTTCTGCTGGTACCTATGCATTGCTTTCCAACCTTTCCATTCTGGCATTCAAGACCTCAAGAACATCTTGGGACCTATCTACAAAGTAGGAGGAAGTTTCCATGATCTCCTCCAATTGGCTATCAATCTGAAGGACTTTGCACCTATCTTCTTCTAGAGCAGTTTGCAGTTGTAGCATTTTAGCCTTCTAGGCCAGGATATGTTCTTTAAATGGCTGTAGATCGACTTGCTATTCCTTTGCTTCCTCCAACTCAACTGTCAGAGAGGAAATTTGCCCTTGATGTTCCTTTCTCAGTTCTTGGGTGTGTGAATCATTGGCCTGCAAGATGATCTTCTGCTGCTCTTCCATCTCTATCACCTTTGACAGCAACTGCTCCTTCTCCTTCTTCAACTCTTGATCTTCTGCTTGCACTTGCTCAAAGTGTTCTTGTGTAGTCTCCTGAGCCAGTCTTTCTTCATGTAGGGCCTGCAATTCAGTTTCAGCAGTTTTCATCTCCCTTTGTAAGTGCTCAAATTTCTGCTTTAACCTATTTCCCTCCTCTCTCTCTCTCTCTTCAGGGTATCCTTCAGCTGAGCAGAATATTTCTTGTATGACTCCAGTTCAATCATCATCTTGTCTATGTTATCCTCTGAAGCATGTAGTACTGCAGCCCCGGCCCTTATGGTAAGCCTTAGGTCTACGTCTGTCCCTATCATAATGGCCATATCTATCATCATTTTTCAAGCCATTCCTTCTGCCTCTACCTTTCTTTCTATCCTCTTCACTATTCTCTTGGTAGCCCTATCATAATAGACAGTATTGAAGTCGGGGACTTCCTCTCCCTTTTTCTGGATGAAAGGCACTAGCTGGAGCGTAGGGGCCACAGGGGTGCTGGCAGCAAGTACTTGCAAGGTCTGTACCTTAGGGTTTTCCTCCTCCTGGGTCTGCCCTGCTGGAGTTTCAGAAACTGACTATTGTGTCAACTTTATTCTTTTAGCCTCCTACTTTTGGAGCTCTTCATCAAGCTTTCTCTTCGCTTCTTTAGCTTCCAGTCTAGCTACTTCTTCAGCCTCTTTGGTTGCTTCTTGTGCTTTCTCAGCTGCTTCTTGGGCAGCTTTCCTCTTTCCTTCTTCTTCACTATGAAGCCATTCTGTAGCTTCCTGTGCTAGTTTCTGGGCCTCCTCATGTCTCTTCTTGGCCTCTTCTTTAGCTCTGGCTTGCTCAGCTTTGGCTTGCTCAGCCCCTTTTCCACCTTTGGTGGGGTTCTTTGGCTTGAACCTTCTTTTTATTGCTGTCATGTTTGGGGCATTCTGGAAGACAGATTCTTCCTTATCGAACTGATGGGTATATTCTAAAAAAACCTTATGCTCTTTACAGTGCTCAGCTATTTTACCAAGAGTATCATTTCGCCGGAAAGGCATCTCTCCAAAATGGAATTTCCCTAGTTCTTCTATGAATTCGGCAGCTTGTTTCACCTTGGTGAATTTGTAGCTACCTAGCTTGAATGGTAAAGGAGGGTATGCAGTCTTCTTGTGTTGGAACAAGAAACTACCTATTCCGTTAATGAACACCTGCCTAACCACCTCTTTATGGACTATATAGTCCGTTGCATATTTGGGCAGCAGTAAAGGTGTCTTTGATCCTCCATACATTCTGAAATACATGCCATTTTTAGTCAAGAAATAGTCTGCATGTTCTCCTATTACCTACATGGCACCCTCTGACATACAGTCACATTCCTTTCGAAAAATGAGCGTGTAGAGTGGCATAATAAAATGCTCACAGACCTCTCTGTAATGACTATGGTACTGGTGAGCCCACAATGGTCTATAAGCATCATACACAGGCATTCTTTCCCTGTCCCAGATGCACTTGAGACCAGGGAAGGGCTGGTTGCACAATATGCAATCTATCAATATTGAACTCATGTAAAATTTGGACCTTTTCTGAGCTTCTCCTCCCAAGGATACGGCCAGGCAAGAGGAAAGACTGCTTGATACCAGGCTGGCCCAATTGAAGACTATTCCTTGGGTTTCCACATGAAACATAATGGGTATCCATTCAAATTTGAAGAGTCTGCCATGGGTTCTCCCAAAGATCCTATTCAGCATCAGAGCTATAAATCTGTAAGGAGCCCTCAAGCTCACTGTATCATACTCATTGGTTGCCCTGTATCGATAAAGATTTCCCTGCAAGAGCATTTTTTTAAGGGTTTCCACCAGGTCCATCCTGATGTTATCCAGCCAATCATCAGATAGAAAGATTTGAGGTTCTGGTAGGTGATAAGCCAATGCCACATATCCTGGGCTAAATGCAGCATAGCCCTGGCCTTCAACATTTCCTATGAGCATTGTGCTTGTGTTTACATGGGGCAAAATCCATCCAACTACCTCAGAGCATGGGAATAGCTCTGGTCTGGTAGCAACCTTCATGATGGCGGATTTCTCTATGTTAGCATAAATGGGTTCTTCTTCGAGACCCATGTCGGGAACCTCCCTGTGGGAAATCAATCAGTATATGTCACCCCATTTGTACTCAGGCTCCACACCAAAAACACATTGGGTATCTTCATATATGTATTCAGTCTTTGTTTCAGCTTCTGCTTGTGGCACTTCTTCCACCATTGGGGCCTTCTTCTTTTTCCTTTTGGACATGGTGGACTCGACTTCTTCCTGCCATATAGAACATTGTAAGGTGCATACATTTACATGACAGAGTGCAGCACTTTATTCTATCTATGTATATCATGGCAGCAACTAGTTGGTGAAACTAAGATATAAATTTGCATAACTTAACTGAACAAATGCACACTACTTAGTGCTCTTGTCTATATCTTAGCATGAGGAAAAACATTTCACTATGATATTACAACATCCCATCAACCATATTCTAGACTGCAATAAATTACATCCATGTGCAAAGTGCCATTTTCATGTGTTTGTTGTGATAGCAAGTAGAGAAACAAATGCATACATGCACAACCCAAAAATGCCCTGACTATCAGAGCTTTTGAAACTAGTGCGTAGTATTCCATGACCTCATCTATACCTAGCAAACTCAGCCCTGTGCAATAAAGTGAGCAATCTACTACTGCTGCATAACACTAAACTTATCAACCATACTTGAGCCAATACTAAATCTACATTATTACGCAATATGCCATTTCTCCCATGATAGCAATCCATGAAGCAAAACATGTATATCATATGCGAGGTGCAGCATTCAGCTATTGTTCTATTGCATAGCAAACATAGAGAAGGGTTGGATGCATCAAGCCCATGCTAACTACCTACGCTTTTCACATCAACGCTTTAACCATGAAACCTAGCAGACACAAACTGACGAAAACGCATGCGGCATGCGGCAGAATAGCTACATTAACCTGACTATGCATTTTGCTTTCTACGGGGATCATTTCACCTTTCTGCACAGGATTCCTCCATCAAAGACACTATCCATTCTACTTTTAGTTCGTGAACTACGACAATGGCATAGTCCTTTTAACCACCTAGGGTTTCAGACAACCGAGCCCCGATGGACTGCACGGGACGACGCGAGAAATAAAGGTTGGGGTTTGAAATATCGGGCAGATAGAAAAAACTGACCACAAGAGGAACTACGAGAAAACCCACCACAAAACTCTCCCTCGACCTCATCATCATACCAGGGGAAGCTATGTGCAGGCGGCGTAACGGTCGCCTGCACTAAGCCTCCATCTACTCTGTGCGGAGCTTGCAAACAAAGGTCGGGGTCCAAAAATAACTATTACGTGGGTTTAAAAAAAAAATGCCCCCCCCGGACCGCAAATAGTCAACCTACAAACGAATCCTCGGTATATCAGCGCAAAACGCATGGCGGACAAGAAGAAATGGCTACGGAAAACCTAACCATGGGTAAAACCTCGTACGTATGCGAAATGGACTTGCTAGAATACCTAACCGTAGCAATCAAAACCTGGAATAGAACGAGTCATGGAAAGAATGG
The DNA here is from genome assembly GCA_001517045.1 of Pseudotsuga menziesii. Taxonomy (NCBI): domain Eukaryota; kingdom Viridiplantae; phylum Streptophyta; class Pinopsida; order Pinales; family Pinaceae; genus Pseudotsuga; species Pseudotsuga menziesii. The sequence goes on from LPNX010943803.1 coordinate 83,668, forward strand.
CCTACCTGGCAGCGACGCGTAGCTGACGAGGCAAGAACGGTCGAGCTCCCTCAAATGCCACCTAGACGTGAGTACAGGCACGGTGATCCACAAGCTTCGAGGGGTTGATAGCACAAGATGACGACGATAGCTCGAGCAACATAAAATAATAGAAAATCCCAATGCCATTCGCGCTATATATAAAAAAGTTTGCACGTGTGACGAAAAAATGACATATCGGACGTGAAACCATTCTGAATCGGCAGGTGAGACCTCGGATCCTTCCGCAACGATGGAAAGCCATAACACCAACCCGTCCGCAACGGTGAGTGAGGCTCGTAAAAATAATGATTGGATGTCGGAGGAAAATCGGATCGGAAGCCAAAGTAAACTCCCTTCCGTAACGGCGGAAATTTAACACCGTCCATAAAGCCGGAAACCCAAAGAACTATACATCGGCAGTCAAAGGATTCTCCCCTCCACAACGGCGGGAATTTAAAGTTCAAACTCATCCACAATGGTGAAAAAAGCGATGGTCAAAGGCTCTCAATATAAGCCAAGGAAAACTCAAAACTTAAATCGGAAAGTAATAGAAAAATGAACCCAAACTGATCCGCTACGGCGGATGCCAGAAGCAAAGAGCCGTCCGCAACGTCGGACAAGGAGATAATTATCCCCTCCGACGGAGAACCAAAAGCCACCTGCAATGGCCGGAGAAAGACAAGGCAATAAGCCTCCGCAACGGTGGGAAAACCAAACGAACCAACTCCCGATTCAGAAAGGCTTCGAAGGTATTCAAAAGGACAACGATAATCTTGATTATGCATGGGATTACTTTGAGCCTTAAGGAAGAAAATTAGATCGATTGATAGAGCAACCCAAGTGCAGGAAAACGTTCCAAAAGTCCAAAGACCAAATAAGGAATAAAATCAAACTAATCCAAGACAAAGGAGGGTCCTAAAATTTTCTAGAATTTTTGGAAAAAATGTTGCAGCTGCAACAGGATGGATGAGATTAAATGCACTTTTAATTC
>LPNX010943803.1:84914-124724 GCA_001517045.1 Pseudotsuga menziesii
GATAGGCTAACATGTACTTAGCATCTACATAACTCAAAGAAAGAGACTTTTTCTTTCGACTAAACCATGACACTATTTTCAAGCCCAAACTAAAACAACATCCGTAAGTGCTCTTCTGGTCTACCACACTACCTACCCAATTTGAATACGTGAAGCCAATCAATCTAACCCCATATGATCTCCTATAATCCATTGTACCTACAAGGTATCTCAACATGTGTTTTGCGGCAACCTAGTGCACCCTCCTAGGCTCCACCATGAACTAACTGAGAGTGTTCACCACAAAACACATATCTAGCCTAGAGTTGACCAGATACATCAACGAACCTATGACCTGGTGATATAAGGTAGGATCCACCAACTCTCCCTTGGAAGCATGAAGCTTCTTCCAATTGGTAACCATAGGTGTAGACATCGGCCTGCAATCCTCAATCCCAAATCTCCTCGGAATATCTACTGCATACTTTCCTTTCCCCAAGAAAATATGACCAAGCTCTTGCCAAACCTTCAATCCCAAAAAATAATGTATCAACCCAATTTAAGTCATCTCATACTCTGAATCAAGATCTCTCTTGCAAATTGCAATAGGTATCTCCTATCCCATGATAAACAAATAATCCACATACTACAAAATAATGAGTGTATCATCTCCAACCATGATGAAATATAGATTCAGATCATCCTCACTCTTCTAAAAACCCATTGACAGTAAGTAAGAGTCTATCCCGGAATACCAAGCTTTAGGATCTTGCTTTAGCACATACAAGGATTTCTTCAGCCTCCAAACATGAGACTCTCTCCCATGAATCTCAAAGCCCAGTGGTTTCTCCACATAAACCTCCTCCTATATTATTCCATTGAGAAATGTAGTTTTCACATCCATCCAATGGATCTTGCAACCCATTTCCATAGTAATGGAAATCAATGATTTGATAGAAGTATAACAAGCAATCGATTCAAAGGTATCATCATAATCAACTCCCTCTACCTATGAGAACCCTCACACCACAAATCGAGCCTTTTAGTTATTCATAATTACATCTACAACATGCTTTACCTTGTAAAGCCAATGAGAAGTCACCATTGACTTCCCATAAGGTCTCAGCACAATATCCCAAACATCATTCTTCATGATCATGGAATGGTACTCTTACATTATGGCATCTCTCTAAACATGATGCTGAGAGGCCTCCTCAAAATTAAATGGCTCTGAATCATGAAGACTAGTAACCAAGGACATATCCAACCTATATGCCATCACTATAGTCCTCATTGGCTCCTTGGGTGTTCCAAAATACTTAGCTTCCTTTAGGGTCTTCTGAAGCCATTTAGGCTTTTTCTTTCCTGAATGTTGCTCCCAAACTAGTATGTCATCATCTGAGGAACTCCCAGAAGAAGAAAGCCTAGAAACCTATGTACCAGGAGTTGGTGAACCAACAACTGGTGAAATCAGTGATCTGGTATGTTATGCAACCAAATCCTAGATATAGCATAAAAAGAGTAGAAATAGAAAATAAGAGAGTAATCCACACCTAAACGATGAATATCAAAGATAAATATCAATCCTCTTCGAGGGAGGAACCTCCTTACACAATGTACAAAACAAGATAAGATGATATGATGATTAAAATGAGAATATCTCCTTCCTTTAAATAGGAGATAAAGGTGTACAATAACAACTAATAAACCCACTATTAGACCCAATCCTAGATAAATAATATGTAATGCACCACAATATAGGGGGTAATGCACCACACTATATGGTGTAATGCGTCATCATTAAGGGCTTAACATGCCCCTCCTCATCTTCCCATGTTGAATCTTCTGTGGGTAGGTTCTTCCATTTAATGAGATACTCTCAAATTGATCAATTTCAAAGCTGTCTAGTTCGTATTTAAGTAATTTCTTCAGGCTCTAAGATGATTCTTCCTTCCTCATCAAGATCTGGTATGTCATGTCCCTATTGGATTCATTTACCCAACATACACACTTAATTTGGTCAATTTGGACTTGTTAAACCATAAGACTAAGTTTAATTGACTTAATAGACATTAGATGAGCACTCTATGACATCAGCATGAGCACACCCATGCCTACCTTCAATCGGGGAGGGTAACTAGGCTTCCACCTTCAATCAAGGAGCCATTCTGGGTGATCTGAGTGTCATAAATGCACCTAATTGCTAACTAATTGTTACAATCAGTTAAACTGAGTTGTGTAGGCACCTCCATTTCATTTATTAATTATTTTAATTAATATTTATGAACTTGAGTTGACTACGGCGCCTCCAACCACTTCTGATGACCAGTTTGACTTCAGTTAACCTCATCAGGGTTCATTGGAGTTAATGATGCGCTACCACTTGTTGATTGGCATGCAGTGACATGTGTCTAAGATACTTTTAGTTAGAATCAGTCATCCATTGCACTCTGATACAATTAGGGCTTAGTTGAGTCAATCATGGCTTGATCAGTGGGTTAACTAAGTGTATTTATTATGGCAGACACTTAGTTAAGATATACCCATTCATTTAGTTTGAATCACCTCCTTGGGAATTTGAATTGTCTTGGAATTCATGCACCTTGCATGATCATTGTATTGTATTACTCATTCTTTATTGAATATACAGAGTTGCTACTCCAATCGCAACACCATTATGCCATTTTCATGCTTAATTATCTAAAATCTCTTATGAGACTGTGTTTTAGTCCCTAGATTACTGTGACAGATTAATATGGTATCAGAGCTCATGATGGGATGAAGCTCAGATCTCTCAAAAACATGGTTTTTGATAGATCTTGCATGAAAAATTAAGCAAAATCTCAAATTCCAGCACTGCACCAGAAGCCAAGGCTTACCACTTAATACCCCAAGTTAAGGAATTGTTAATCAAGTTTGCTTGATCAACTATGCTGGGTGTGATGAAATCCTAAAATGTGCAGGCTGTCTGACCTTACCGTGCCCCTTTTGTTGTGATTTGCAGGTTTTAACAGGTGAAAAGCATTCGCTACAACAGTTTGAGATGGCTTCTTCTATCTAACTCTTGACTCCATTCAATTTCCATTCATGGAAAGGAGATATGGAGATCTAGCTACATGCCAGAGGACTCTATCGGGTCACTATGGACACTAAGGAACAACCTACTCATGTGATAGACAAATCTAGATTCTTGAACAAGAAAGATGAAGAATTCAGATTCTTGTGCCTCTCTATTTCCAGGGATCCTCTTTTCCCTCTCTCGGGATTGAAGACTCCAAAGGAAATTTGGGACAAATTGGACACCCTGGATGGAAAAAAAGATAATTTGAGATTTTACCAGCTTTAAAATGAGTTGATGTCTCTCCAACCTTCCAATTTCGAGACCTTAAATGATTTTTTCACAAAGTTCAAGCACACTATCTTACTGTTGAAGCAGTGTAAGGTGGAAAAGGATGATGATCATGTCATCCTTGCCATTCACCCAAAACTCTGAGTTGATTATTCCGTGTTTGTCTCTACATTCTATGCGGGGAAGCTCACAACCTCTGGATGGAAGATGCCTTCACTCAATGCCTTCATTGAGTCCCTAACAAGTGAACATGATAAGCTTGTCCAGATGGGGATCATCAGATCCTCCCATGATCAAGCCCTCTATGCTTCGAGGCCCAAAGATCTAAAGGATAAAGGAAAGCAATAGAAGAACCCAAAAACCAAATTTGAAGCTCCTAATCCTACAGTTGAAAACCAACAACATGAAGAGCCTTCTGGCTTGAAGAAGAACAAAAGCAAAGGGCATCATGGAAAGGAAAAAGTCAAGTGTTCATACTGCAGGAAGTTCTTTCACCCTGAACATGCCTGCATGAAAAAGAAACTTGATGAAGCTACTTCTTTTCTTGAGAAAAATCACATCAATCTTCTGAAAATCTTTCGGAAGAAAGATCACCAAGCTCAGGAACCACAACATGAAAGAGGTCATGCTCTCATGGAAAGCACTTCGAAGTTAAAACCTCTTTTGATATATTCTGGAGCTTTGAATCACATGATGGCTGAAAGAGATTCTTTCTCATCTTTGGAGACCAGCAAATCCATTCCCATCCACATGAGAGATGATTCCACAATCATATCCAAAGGACAAGGTATTGTAAATCTTGAGCATGGTTATTTTTCCAATATTCTGTATGTACCATCTCTTGCATCAAACCTCCTAAGTGTTTATCAAATGACACATACGGGAGTTCCCAAGAAAGTCTCTATTATGCTAGATGATGTATAGATCGCAGAACTTGCATCTAGAAAACTTGTAGCAAAAGGCCTTGCAAATCATCATGCAAAATCCTACGAGTTCTCCCATTTTGTGGAAGATGCAAAGCCCACCGCATTGCTAACTCATGGAAATGAGGTTAGTAGAATATGGCATGAGAGGTTTTTCCACCTAAAATTTAAGTACTTGTAGCAATTACAAAAGAATTCCATGGTTGAAGGCCTGTCGGTCATCAAAGCTACCACCAAAATTTGCAAGGGTTGTGTTGTTGGAAAGCACCCTGAGCATATGTTTGGTTAGGGGAAGGCAAGCCAAGCATCATGCATGTTGGGGCTGATACATTCTGATATCAGCGGACCCATGCCTACCATATCCATGAATGGATCAAGGTACGTTCTCACTTTCATTAATGACTTTCCAGATACACATGGGTCTTTTTTATCAAAAAGAAGTCGAAAGTCTTGGAAAAATTCACTGAATTGAAGGCTTTGATTGAGAATGCATCTGGAAAAAAGATCCATATTTTGAGAACTGATAATGGTATGGATTATATCAGTAATTATCTGCTGCATATATGTTCCCAAAGTGGTATTCATATCCAACATTCAGTCCCCTACACTCCCTAGCAGAACGGTGTAGCGGAGAGGAAGAATCAGTCTCTCAAGGAGATGACCACTTGTATGCTGGAATCAAAGAAGTTGGATGAAAATTTGTGGGATAAAGCCATGAATTCTGTAGAATATATTCAGAACAGAGTTCTACACTCATCCATGAAAAGGAATACCCCTTTCGAAGCATATTTTGGACACAAGCTGGATGTGTCGAATCCGAGGGTGTTTTGGTCCACTGCATGGGCCTGAATTCCGCTTGATAAAAGGAGGGCTTTGCAACCGCAAAGCATAAAATGTCTGTTTATTTGATATCCTGATGAATATAAAGGTTTCAAGTTCCTATATATCAGAACAAAATAGATCATCATTGAATGGAGTGTCATGTTCGATGAGCCTCTTCAGGAGGTATAACTAGTGAAGGAGAAAACTGTTGAATTTCCATCCTATTCTACTGAATATTTAGATGATGGAATTGGGGGTGATGACCCTGATTTAGATCCTCTGATTTCTAATATTAGTGAAAATAAAACATCAGATTCTGAATCAGAACCTGAAGTACAAAATCATCTCCCAACTTGGGTCTGACAGACACTGTCCTCCACATGTGATAACATTGGAAATCCGGATGATCCAAGGAGAACCTAGTCTGATTTCCAAAGAGTGGGTATTGCACTCTTTTATCTTGATTATTTGTTGTACGGATATTGTTATTTAATGATAATCTCAGATCCTAAGTCTTAATACCATGCTCAATAGGATCCGAGATGGCAAGCTGCCATGGACGAAGAGATGAATTCTCTTTTGAAAAACACTACTTGGGAGCTAGTTTCTCTTCCTTCGGGGAGGAAATTGATTCAATGCAAGTGGGTGTTTCGGAAAGGTTGCTGCAGATGGAACAACCTAAAAATATAAGGCAAGGCTGGTAGCAAACGGTTTCTCCCAGGTCCAAGGTGTGGACTACCATGAGACTTTTGCACTAGTTGCAAAAATGGACTCCATTCGCCTAGTTTTGGCAATTTCTGCATCTAAGCACTGGGAAGTGCATCATATGGATGTTAAGTCTTCCTTTCTACATGGATATATTCATGAGGATATATACATGAATTAGCCCGAGGGCTACATTTCTGATCCATATTTGGTTTGCAAACTAAAGAAGTCACTATACGGGTTAAAACTGGCCCCAAGAGAATGGTATTCCAAGATGGATGCCTTCCTTCTCTCGCAAAACTTCAAAAGGTGTAAATCAGATCTGAATTTCTATATACAGCAGTATGATGGTCATTTGATTATTATTTTTTTATATGTTGATGACTTACTAATTACATGTACAACAGTTGCTTCTATTTTAGTCATCAAAACTGCTCTCCACAATGCATTTGAAATGAGCGATTTGGGGCTCTTGAGTCAATTTCTGGGGCTCGAAATTGAGAAAAATATTGATGGGATAATGGTCACTCAGTAAAAATACATATCAAACATGTTATTCAAGTTCAACATGGCTGAATGTAAGGCTGATCCATTTCCTTTCCTTTCAGGGATCATCCTTGAAGAAGGAAAAAGCACACCTCGCATGGATTGCACTATTTATAGACAGTTGTTGTAAAGGAAAGTGTCCTATGGCTAGGGTTTAAGAGGCCATCAACGTACTGGGGTAGAAAGAGAGATGCACAATGTTCAGCAAGTATATATAAACAAGATAAGAAAGGAGAAAAGGTCCACACCTGACTCACTGAAGGCTGGTCCAAGCTTTCTCTTCAATCCTTTTCTTGCTCCTCTCGCTCCAAGAGACCTACAAAACGAATTATACCTTCCTCAAACCATTATGACCACATATAAGACAATGATAATCAAATAAATATGAACAAATGATCTGAATAACATCATCATATGATCATAAACATAAATTCAATCATACATTGAACAATGATTTGGGAAGAAGAAGGACATCACATCTTTATTAATCTTGAAAACAAGTACAAGTATACCTTCTCTTCAAGTTTGGCACCTCACAAAACCTTGATCTGGATCTACTGCTTCTCTTCTCCAAAGAACTCAGCCTCCAAGCTCTGCAACTCAAGAGGAAGACTCCTAGGGCAAAGGTGTAGGAAAAGAGTGTCCCAATTTCTCTAGCATAACAATGCATAAAATCCAAGTCCCCTCCATGGCCTTTCCTACCTATATTTATATGGGTGAAACAAGGTAGTTCGAAGGTTGGAGAAGTTACAGCAGTTAAGGAAATTCAGTTACATGACATAACTAATCTCCAGTTAACCCATGTTTTAATATTTAAATGTTAAGAGATAAATTCGCAGGTTTGCAATAGAGCAACCCGCGAATGATTCGCGACTATATAGAAGAGAAACCCACGAATACAAGGATTCGCGACTTGCTACAAGGGAGACTCACGAGTAATGCGCGAGTTGTCAATAGAGAGAGTTGCAAATACTTCCTAACATGGCAATGGCAAAGTAACTAGCTGGATAGAGGTAGGATGTATTCCATAATAAACCAAGCTATAGTGTCCTAGGAAAACCTCAATCCATAAGTGTCCTTTTGTGTGCCAACATGAGGAAAGTCGGCACTTGGACGGAGAGGTGCCATTCTGGTGTATAACAGATGCCCCCTAATGTGTGAGGTTAGAGGGGAAGATGATAGCCAGAATACATTATAAAGGAAACAACTGAGTATGGAGAGAGCAGAGAATCCAAGATAGAAAGGCTCGAGTGAAGGTACCTGAAAGAGAGATAAATGTCAGAGAACTGATCTCTGGAACATACACGTCCATATACAAAACATCGCCATAAAGATACAGGCGGATCCAACATATGTATAACTGAGGAAACTATAATGGTTGCTCAATATGCAAAAAGGCGCCACATCAAATCTAAAGGAGCCATGGCCACAAATGAACAAGGTGGATCCATGCTCGACAATTGATCATAGCCACAAAAATACAAGGTGGATCTATGTCTCAGCAAAAGGTCATATAAAGTATAACAAGGTCTTGCGCAACTCGGTCAATAGCAAAAAATGACAATGCTACTGTCGGCCCAAGGTCTTCACTCCAAACCACCCAAAAAAGGTACAAATCCTAACCATGCGAATAAAAGAGCTCAAGTCGAACATGGAGGAAGCTGTTTGATTACCGGTCAATAATGAAAACCATTAACAAACGTGAGGGAAAACCACCATTAATGAAAATGGTCCCCAAGGTACCTAGTACATTCTAACAAGTGTGATTACAAGGACTTGAAGTCGAACACTTGAAGAATCCATCGAGTAGGAGACATTAAGGTATTCCCAAATACCCAATAGCGAGGGAAATTGCCATTGATGACAACAATTCCCAAGGTACTGTCATAAAACTCTAAATCTCGTCCCCAGAGCAAGATATGTTGCAGTCGATAGGAAGAGATCCATTGGAAGGAAGGAATTAAGGCATCCTTCATCATTCAACATGAGGTAAATCAAAGACTAATTGGATCTGGAATTGGTACTGAATTTCACGACAAGGACACTGAAGACATGATGTAATGAACTGATACCAGGGAATGGCCGACACAAAAGGTCAAGGCAATTGCAGAATGGGCGACAAAGGTTTAATCCTTGAACAGTGAGCATGACACAAAAGTGACTTAGGCAGATTTTGACACAAAATAGGACCAACGAAACAAATCTACAATGTAGGAAACATTGACAGATTCCCCATATAATTGGAAAAGAGACCAACTGGAGGAGTAAGAAAACTCTGAATCAGGATAAGGTCAAAATACTAGGACCCAACTATTGATAGACTCAAAACTGGTGCTTTGTTCAAAGAAACAAGACTTGTTGCCATGATATAAAAGACATGGAAATAACCTTCCCCTTCCCTTCTTTCTTGTAAAGGTTTAATGAGTCCAAGAAAGCAAACTCGGGACCATCTTCATTTTTGACAAGCTCGAAGAAAAGAAAGAAGAATGCTTGATAAAGCACTGATTCATGGATTTTACAAGCCCGAACTAGTACATGCTCGACAGTGTTTTCATAGTTTAGAGAGTCTGAAAACTCCAAAGAAGACTCCAGGGGGGTCCTTTTTCGTACAATTTAGTCTCCTAAGGACGAAAAAGTATAAAACAAACCAAAGAAGAACTCTCTTAACTTCTGAAGAAGAAAAGGCGCACCTTTTTCGTAATTAGTTAGGAAGGTCCGAAAAAGGTTAAATTACCACCTACCCAATGGTCCTTCAAAAGTAGCATATAGCCTGAGTTTTACGAGTGTGAAGGAAGGCAAGATCACTCGGAAAGATCCATTTGATTACGAGAAATGGAGCTTACAACAATAAACTCGATGCTTTGTTCTTTAGGGTTTAACGAGCATGACAAAGACATAAAGTACACTCGAAATCTTTTTCATGTTTTGGTCCAGAGCACGAAAAAGAGAAAACTAAGCTCATACCGGGGGTTCCTTTTCCGTAAGTTTAGTCCCTCAGGTCCGGAAAAGAGATAAACCTATGTCTGAGAATACTCTTCTCAATTCAATAGAAAAGAGAGTGATCCTTTCTCGTATTATTCCACATGGTCCGAGAAAGAGATAACCTACCCCTAATGTGGATTCCCATTCACATATTCTTAATGAGCCTGAATGGACAAGTTTACTCGGCAGTTAAGTCTATTTTGAGGAGTTATACTTGGGCCTAAAGAAACTCAAAATCTTCCCCGTGAAGTTTTAACGAGTCCGAAAAATTCAACTCGCGGCCTCCTTACTGTTTTTAACGAGCTCGAAGGAGAGCGGAAAGAATGCTCTAAATGGGAGGAGACGAGTGTCATAGACAGGAGAAACTAGTTCCAAGCGCAAGGAACACACCTATGCATAATGCAAGGAAAGTGAGCAAGATAAGGACACTCGGGGAATGTCTCCTCAGGGTAAAGGGTGTCAAGTTGCAAAGGAAAAATGATACAAGGCTTAGCGACGATGAGAACAGAGATGAGGGCTTATACAACGAGCTAAAAGCGTGGAAGCCGGCATCAGGCTCAAAAGCGCAAGGAGGATACATGCAAATGCAATTACGACTTGAACAATAAGGTGAGGCTAGTAAACAATTGTGAATCCAACTAAAAATCCTGTCTCCAAGAAACAAAAACATCAGAATCATATTCAGAAGAAAAGATCCGATGCGAGTCACTTTAGAAGAAACACATGTGGCTTTGCTATCTTCTATAAAAGGTAAAGTCAAGGTAGAATCGACTGAAGAAGATTCTATAGAACCAAGGCTCGAGGGTTTATAATCAGTAAGATCAACCTCAGAACGAGAGAAAAAATCAACAAGGCAGATAGAGTCTGCAGGAACAAACTCAATATCACAGGAGTTGAAAAATTCATAAGAAAAAACAAACTCATCAGGATCACTGACTTGTTGTTCGAAGGGAGAGTCCAAAGACTCAACAAGACCAGTATAAGAAGAAAGGTCAGGCTTACTAGGAAAATCAGGGTTAGACTTAGTCACAACTGAACCAACATCCAAAAGAAGATCAGACTGTATCAAATACTCTAGGAATACTTCATCCAAAAGAAGGAGATCATCTGAGATAGGACACATGTCTAAAATTTCAAATGGATCAACAGAGTGGAGAGTAGGCTCTACAGTCTGTAAAGGATGACTCACCCGATCAACTGCTGGGACCAAGTCTCGAGAAGGTAAGCATGAAAATAGAGGCTGCTTCTCAGTAGCAATTGAACACAAAGGACAAGAGGCCACATAGTTCACCTGTGGTGGGTTAGTGTCTATAGAAACACTGGGAACCAATAAAGGAAAGACTTGGTCTCTAGTTGGGTCAGGAGAAGGATCAAGAAAATCCAACTGATCGATAGTGACAATTTCTTCACCATGATTAAAGTACATCACACGAAAGAATGTTGACACCACAGCTTGCATGGCATAGACATAATCACGTCCAAGGAGCATATTGAAGTCTAAGGGGTCTTCTATCACCATGAAGTCAACTAAGACGGTCTTCCCACCCAAAGTAACAGGTGTTTGAGTAAGAATTCCCACGGCTACACAAGTTCTTCTATCAAACGGCAGTAACTGACTAGCAGTCGACACAAGGCTGGGAGATCCCATACCTCGCCAAGCACGAGTAGACAAAATACTAACTGAGGCTCCTTCATCAACAATACAACGAGCAATTGTATAAGGTTCAACTTTGACCTTTATCTGGAAAGGTGCAGCGGAAGGAAGGCGCGGCTCAACTAGGCTATCCCAATCAAAGGAAGCAATCCGAGGGCTTGGTGGGGGTTGATTTGAAGCAAGTTCAATGCCCCCTTGTTCAGTAAGATCTGAACTGGCAGTAAAGAAAATGTGACTAGTAGACACTTCACTCTTCAAAGGAAGAGTGGGATTGATCGATAATGGAACCGATTCAACCGCTTCATGAAAGTCACTCTCCGAAGGGAGAGTGGGATTGACCAAAGATGACATTGGTTCAATCACATGGGAATCACTCTCTGAAAGAAGAGTGGGATCCACCAAATCTGAGATTTGTTCGACCACTTGATCAACCAAAGGTTGAGTAGGTTGTTGAGAAACTATAGGTTGTTCTTGAGAAGAAAATCCATGAGTCTTGGAACACACTCTTCGTACCTCTGTGATAGCAGGGCATAGATGAGTAAGATGATCTCCCTCGCATAACACACAAGGGAACTTAATATGGTGCTTCAAACGACCAGTTTTCTCAACTGAGTCAACATGACTAGCAGTGGATGATTGTTTTCTCTCAGCATGACTAGCAGAGGATGAGAGTTTGCCCCCACCGTGAACTACAGAGGCTGGGTGACTGGATCCAACCTCACTAGGAGAGGCTGGTGGTTGAGAGGCTCTAGAATGTTTAAAAATGGGATGACCATGAACCCAAACTCTTCGCACCTCCGCAATAGAAGGGCATTTATAAGTAAGGTGATCTTCCTCACAAAGCTTACAAGGAAACTTGAGCTTGTGTTTTGAACGGGTAGTCTTTGCAACAGTGTCAACATGACTCGCAGTGGCTGACAGATTGTCTTCAGCTTGAACCCCAGAGGCTGAGAGACTGCCCCCAGCTTGACTTGCAGAGACTGGGAGATTGGGTCCAAAATAACTTGCAGAGGTTGAACGGGTGCCATCAACATGAACAACAGAGGTTGAATGGTTAGGCCCAATGTACTTTGCAGTAGTTGAGTGTGTGCCCCCAGCGTGAACAACAGAGGCTGGGTGGATAGATCCAACTTGAACAACAGAGGTTGGATGTGAAGGTTCAACTTGAAAACCAGAGGTTGAATAGGTGCACTTAGCGTGAACACCAGAGGCTGAGTGACTAGATCCGACATGACCTGGAAAGGTTTGAAGGATCCCACCAGTGTGAACACCAGAGCTGGATGGACAGATCCAAATTGAACAACAGAGGTTGGATGTGAAGGTTCAAATTGAAAACCAGAGGTTGAACGAGTGCACTTAGCTTGAACACCAGAGGCTGAGTGACTAGATTTGACATGACCTCGAAAGGTTTGAAGGATCTTACCAGCGTGAACACCAGAGGCTGGATGGTGGAGTTCAACTTGAATTGCAGAGGTTGAATGGGTGTCCCCTTGCTTATGTGCTTTCTTCCTATTTCTCCTTCTTTTACTCCTTTTAGACTGCCGATTACTAGTATCAGTACTTTCATCGCATGAGGTAGAAGGAGGAGGAGAACTAACTACAGGTGAAGGGGTAGCCGTGTTTTGATGCCCTTGATATAAGGAGCTTACTTGAGAAGCATCAGGAGCATTCAGGACAGTTGGAGTGGAAAACAACCACACCGGTAGCCCTAGAGTGAATCCCGGAAGATTCAAGGTGGCCATCAAGGGAACACCAACATTCCCTATGAGAGGAATAGAACAAGGAGTTCCCAGCAAAGGGATCTCTTGGCTGGTGTTCAAAGGGGTGCTAGCCATAGTTTCAAACAAGAGACAAAGTCTGAGGTTGATGGTCAACCAAAATTACAAAGCAGACACCTAAAGGCCCACTAAGTATAGACAAACCACACAGCACTCACTAAAAATTCCTAAAGCCCAAACAGACAAACAGGTATAAGATATACTTTACAGAAGAAAGCTGATGAACAGTTACTTGGCATCCTTGAGGGGTTCTCACGCACAAGCGGAGGAATCACCCACCACCCTCCTGCACTTTCCACAAGGGTTACCTTCCAAGTCTGTCCAAGGTCAACCAGAAATAACCTTCCGGTTTACTTATGTATGAACCCCAGATGTCAACGAAACTAAAGGCTACCTTAACTAAATTGACAGTATGGGGGGACAATCGTCAGCCGAACTCGTACACATGGGCAGGGTAGCTGAGCTCGAAAATCTGTCTAGGATAGAATCCCCAGATGCATAAAAGTCCCGGGTTATGTTTTGACAAGGATTCAGAGGGTTATCTCCTCTATCCAAGCCTCCACGTGGCCCAGTGCTTAACTCCCATTTGAGAGGAGCTTCCCAGATACAATCAAAGTAGAAAAGGATTTACCTAGTGATAGGCCAACTACGTATGAAATTTTAACACTTGTGGGGAGTTTAAACTCCCTAACCCACAAGTCTAGCCTAAGCTAGCTAGTGTATGACCCTATAAAATAAAACTTGCTAATAAATTTTAAAATTATATCGTTTATTTTATGGGCTGTTATTAGTCAGAGGGTAAATGGCATGAAACTTATGTGGTGTTTTGACTCAAAATTGAAACAAAATGACTAAGCAAAGAGAAATAAAATGCAAAAAGAAAACTATTCTCTTTATATTTTTAAATAGAAAACTTGAAAGCCAAAAAGATCAAATCTTTATATATTTTTTCCAAAAACAAAGATATGCTATGCAATCTAGACTAAAACCTAATCTACATGCATATAAAGAAAATACATGTTTTTGTCTTTTTCTTTTATAAATGCAAAAGAAAAATCAGCCTATCAACTAATGCAAGCAATTACTGTAACAAAGTAAATAGACAACTACTTTATACCCCAAAAACAAACCCTAGGTTTCCCTAAAGTTGAATATAAACCTCTCTTGAAAGGAAAGCTTACAAAAGTAAACAAGCCAACACTTTGGAATGAAAAGACTGAGCATAAAGACTTACATAAACAAAGGTCAAGAATACCCAAGAATCAATCTAAACCTACAAACAAAGGCTGCTCAGTACCTTGTCCAACAAGGTCAAACCAAAGAAGGAGGTAGGGAGACAAGCAATAAAAAACAAGTTCTTTTCAATTTTCTTTTATAAATGCAAAAGAAAAACTACCTACAAAGCAAGGCATGCAGATAACAAGAACAAAGCAAAAGGGTCTCTACCATACAACCACCCAACAAACTCTAGAAAGAACTAAAGTCAGCATAAACTCTACTTGGAAGGAAGGCTTGCATAAGAGACAAGTCAACAACTTTGGCAAGGTGAAGTTAACCAAGAAAAGAAGAAGGAAACTAGCACCAACAAGCTTCTGAAATCAAACAAAGGCCACTAACAGAGGCTGATCAGAAACATAGGCCAAAAATCAAACCAAGCAAAGTAGACAGGTGAAAAGCAAAAACACATCCTAATGCTATAAAGGGGCTTACCACATAAATAAAGAACAACCAAGGCTTTTGAAAAAGCAGGAAGTGTGATTAGCAAAGGTCTTCAGACAAGCTACACCATTCAGAAAGAACATCCACTCACAAACAGGGATTACCCGAAAAAAGGAACAAAAAAAACTTTAACATAAAAAATCTTAACTTCCAGGTATATTCACGACTGTCTATAAGCGCAACTCGCGAATGAATCGCGACTGTTCAATGCAGCAACCCGCGAATGCAAGCTTGTATTCGCGACTGTTCAGAAGAGCAACTCGCGAATAGGGAGAAAAATCCCAGAAAAGGTCAACAAACTGCCTTAAGGAGGCAGGGGAAGTTTGCTATCAGACTTATAAGGTGTTCCTAAGTGGCAAGAAAGACCTGAAACAAATGCAAAAGGCTGAAAGAAATCAAGAGAAAAACCCCAAACAGACAAGGCTATTCCCCAGCGGAGTTGCCAGTTCTGTTGTAAAGGAAAGTGTCCTATGGCTACAGTTTAAGAGGCCATCAACGTACTGGGGTTGAAAGAGAGATGCACAATGTTCAGCAAGTATATATAAACAAGATAAGAAAGGAGAAAAGGTCCACACTTGACTCACTGAAGGCTGGTCCAAGCTTTCTCTTCAATCCTTTTCTTGCTCCTCTCGCTCCAAGAGACCTGCAAAATGAATTATACCTTCCTCAAACCATTATGACCACATATAAGACAATGATAATCAAATAAAGATGAACAAATGATCTGAATAACATCATCATATGATCATAAACATAAATTCAATCATACATTGAACAATGATTTGGGAAGAAGAAGGACATCACATCTTTATTAATCTTGAAAACAAGTACAAGTATACCTTCTCTTCAAGTTTGGCACCTCACGAAACCTTGATCTGGATCTATTGCTTCTCTTCTCCAAAGAACTCAACCTCCAAGCTCTGCAACTCAAGAGGAACACTCCTAGGGCAAAGGTGTAGGCAAAGAGTGTCCCAATTTCTCCAGCATAACAATGCATAAAATCCAAGTCCCCTCCATGGCCTTTCCTACCTATATTTATATGGGTGAAACAAGGTAGTTCAAAGGTTGGAGAAGTTACAGCAGTTAAGGAAATTCAGTTACATGACATAACTAATCTCCAGTTAATGCGTGTTTTAATATTTAAATGTTAAGAGATAAATTCCTGGGTCTGCAATAGAGCAACCCGCGAATGATTCGTGACTATATAGAAGAGTAACCCGCGAATACAAGGATTCGCGACTTGCTACAAGGGAGACTCGCGAGTAATGCGCGAGTTGTCAATAGAGAGAGTCGCGAATACATCCTAACATGTCAATGGAAAAGTAACTAGCTGGATAGAGGCAGGATGTATTCCATAATAAACCAAGCTATAGTGTTCTAGGCAAATCTCAATCCATAAGTGTCATTTTGTGTGCCAACATGAGGAAAGTCGACACTCGGACGGAGAGGTGCCATTCTGGTGTATAACAACAGCTGATAGGTAGCTTGCTCTACTTGACTCATTCTCGGCCTGATATATGTTATGCCATGAATGTTGTGTCAAGATACATGCATCCGCCTCATGATATTCATTGGAAGGAAGCCAAGAGTATCCTCCAGTATATTAAGGGAACCAGGACCTATGGCATTCACTATGTTACAGACTCCGAGCTAGAGCTAGTTGTTTACATAGATTCTTATTAGGTGGGTGATTCTATTGATCAAAAGTATACTTTCAGATATTTCTTGATGTTTGGTGGTGGCCCTATTTGCTGGTCTAGCAAAGAGCATGCCTCCATACCACTATCTTCAATAGAGGCCGAGTACCGAGGAGCAGTGAATGCTTGCATCCAAGCTGTTTGGTTGCAAGGAATTCTTTCAGAGTTTGATCTTGGTAGTAATTTTTCCACTGTCCTCTTTTGTGACAATAAAATTGATATTAATATATCCATAGAGCCAGTTACCAGGCAAAGGATGAACCATGTAGAGATACACATGCACTATATCAAGGAATTGGTGCATGACAGGACCATCATTCTGCAATACTACCATAATGATGAGAAGATTGCAGACATATTCACCAAGATATTTTCAGAAAAGAAGTTCACTTACCTCCATTCACTGTTGGGGTGAGTTCATCAGGGTGATTAGACTACTTTCAGTGTTCATCTTTAGGGGGGGGTTCCCACTGGGTTTTCCCTCTTTCCTCACTTAGATTTATTTTTGAGCATTGTTTGAGTTACATTATTGTACAGGGTGACCTATGGCCTTTGTTTCCAGGGACCTATCATTTCATGTTTTTTTTACTCCTCCTGAGTGTAGCTTAAGGGGGGTGTTGGAGTCATTTACCCAACATCCACACTTAATTTGGTCAATTTGGCCTTGTTAAACCACTATCCTAAGTTTAATTGAATTAATCAACATCAGATGAGCACTCTATGACATCAACATGAACACACCCATGCCTACCTTCAACCAGGGAGGATAATTGGGCTTCCTCCTTCAATCGGGGAGCCATTCTCGGGTGATCTTAGTGTCATAAATGCACCTAATTGCTACCTGATTGTTACAATTAGTTAAGCTGATTTGTGTAGGTGCCTCCATTTCATTTATTGATTGTTTTTATTAATATTTAAGAACTGGAGTCAACTAGGTCACCTCCAACCACTTTTGATGACCAGTTTGACTTCAGTTAACCTCATTAGGGTTCATTAGAGTTAATGATGCACTACCAGTTGTTGATTGGCATGCAGTTACATATGTCAAAGCTAATTTCAGTTAGAGTCAGTCATCCATTGCACTCTGTTATAGTTAGGGCTTAGTTGAGTCAATCACGGCTTGATCAATGGGTTAACTAGGTGTGTTTACTGTGGCTAACATTCAGTTAAGCTACACCCATTAATTCAATTCAAATCACCTCCTTGGGAATTCAAATTGACTTAGAATTCATGCACATTGCATGATCATTGTATTGTATTTCTCATTCTTTATTGAATATACAGAGCTTCTACTCCAATTGAAGCACCATTATGCCATTTTCATGCTTAATTGTCTGAAATATCTGATGAGACTGTGTTTTAGTCCCTATATTACTGTGACAGATTAATAGTCCCCTCTTGCCTCGGAGGAGAAATGCAAACATAGTCCCACACATTTGATGAATGCGCATCCATATGCTCAAATTTTAATCTATTCATCTCTGTATAAATTGTCTAACTTCCCAATAGAAGAGAAATCACTTCTATCAGTGCTCAATCCGATGACCTATGAAGAACAATATCAAAGGAGATAGAACAATGGGGAAAATCGTGACGCAAATTGACCGTCACAATCTGTTCCACATTTGGAAACATATCGATGATGAAGAATCAATCATGCAAGAGTCAACGGTGCAAAAAAATTGAATCTACAGAATCGGGGAAATATGAAAATTTTGGTCCCTCATCCTGCATCCCGCATTCTGCATCCTGCATCCCTCATGAGGATGAAACGTTGCAAAAATAATCAATTGCAGAATTAGAGATTGTTAAGCCACATCCCGCATTCCCGCATTCTCGCATCCCGCATTGCCACATGTAGAAAGGTGAGTTGCAGAGGGAAATCTGCGGGGAAGGGAATCCATGGAAGGATTTTTCTGCATCCCGCATTTTGTAAGTTCCAGAAAGGAAAGGTTGCGAAGGAAATTTCTACAGAAATTGAGCCTGCTAATAGAAGCCTTGGGAAGATTTGATCATTCAAGCCATCACCAATCCGGCCATCTAATTCCTAATAACTTCATTTAAAAATGTATTGAAAGAAACATACATAGATGCATACAATTGCAATTATACAGTGGAAGCAATTCATCAATTCAACACATTAAACATGTTCATCATATTTCATGAAACAAATATGATCGACAGAGATTAACATAGAGATACTTATCTTTGAAAGAAGTTGTTTCACAACTAGCTACGTCACTGCAACATTCCACCCAACCATAGGCTAGTGCACTCATCAATCTCTCAATAGCAATGCCACCCCCAAGCTGGGCATGATTCCCACAAGGAATAAGGAACACTAACAGGCTCACACATAGCCAAGAATACAACCAAAATCAACCAAGCCAACACAGTTGGGTTTATCAGGCCACAAACAAACAAGTGAATATACTGATGGGTTTATCATACTGCAGTTAGTCAAGCCAAGATTCCCATTAAGGACTATCCAAACCAACTAAAAGATGGTTTTATCAGGTTGTAGGTGCTAGAAAAATTGAACTGCTAAGCTAGTGATCTCAACCACCTAGTTGTGGACACCTGCACTAGATCAAGCTTAACTCCTAAAACATCAACACACCCAAAACAAGGAGAAGCCCATTCTCTGCTACACAGTCCCTTGGGCTATGCCTTCCCTTCCAGTGCTATTCATGGTGTTCAAAGAAGAAAATGAACCCCTCTAGATGTATTTGTGAGGTTCCTTCCTACACTAGGTTTATCAAGCTAGTTCAAATCCAATTCCACTCCAGGCCATTTAAGACTAGGGAAAAAATATGCACACACACAACAGACCACAAGGTTAACATAGAAACACAAACCTCCACTCGCTCTATGACAGAGGAGACAATTGCACAACAACGCTCAAGATGATAACAACAGGCGAACAACACAGAACAAAACAAAGCTCTACAAAACTGGCAAACGCACAATGCACATGCACATGATAGATAGGGAATGATCCCAAATTGACCATGATGTTTTTGGGTGAAACCCTAGATGATGGACTGGGCATCCACAACAAAAAAGAAAAAACCAAGAAACTGAAAGCGTGAATGATGGATGATCAAACATTGCGCCGCTCCCTAGAACGTGAGGGAAGATGAAAACGTGAGTGCATGAGGGAAAAATGGGCATACATTTTCTGGGTGTTTTCTTTTGATACATGGCTTTTCCCCCATGGCTCAAGGTTAAACATTCCCCTCGCTGTTCCTTAGGAAATCATGCACCCATCTCATTATTTGTTGCATTGACATAGGGATGAATCCACGGACCTGGGTAACACTTTTTAGCAAGCGCATTTCGGCAAAAACAGAAAAACGCACCTCAGTCGAGGGCTTGTTAAACCCTCGACCGAGGTTTTATCAAGCCCTCGACCGAGGTTTTGTTCAACCCTCGACCGAGGTATTTAAATACCTCGGTAGAGGTTTTTTTCGATTAAGGGCTTTACAAACCCTCGGTCGAGGTTCATACCTCGATCGAGGGCTTAAGAAAATAGACTTATCCCACATTCAAACAAATGAAAAATTTTCTATGCCTTGCAGAGGTGTACACCCTGCCATTCCTAGCACATAACTGAGCGGAGTTGATACCGATAAATTCACCAACGGATCTTCTATCCATTGAGGTATCATACATGCATTTTGGCATTCATATGAAATTTATTTTTTAATTACTTCTAAAACTTATACTAAGAAAACCACACTGCAACTTCGAAGCAGCTCAAAGAAAAATCCGCAGAGTTAAAAATACACAACCAAAAAATTCTTAAAAATGCACACATCACATATCGACGTGTCCTCTTCAAAAGGGCATCTTTGGTTTTTCAATTTTTGAAAAAATAGAAAAAATTACTTTACGTGGACAAATATGTGTTTAAAACGATGCTGAAATCGAATGTGGTCACTTTCGAAAAATAATAAATAATTGTATAATGCGAAAAAATTTAACAAAAAAATATGCACATCACACTGCATTTTATGTAGATCATGTTCATATATATATTTTCTAAAAATTGTTAATGCAATATTGAATTACTCTACGTGGGAACGAGCCACTTATTAGCTTCTTCAAATTTTTAAGGTCACACAGTTCATTAAATGCAAAAATTCACACATTAAATGACATCGGAATATTTAAAAAAAAATATCACTATGAAGCCAACATAATATTCTACAATTTGTTTTTTTACTGGAAGTCAAAATTCACATGGCATATATGCGTTTTGAGGGCTTCTATCTAGCACATGAGTAAAACATCAGGTTTTCATCGCCAAATTTGGCCAAAAAGTGTTACCCATATTCATGGAATCACCCATAGCTGGTTGTGAGTTTTTAATTTAAATTGCATATTTATATGATGTCTAAAATTAAATACTGTGCTTGACTTAGCACCGTAAACCATAGGCATCAACCTTGATCACTTATACACAAACATCAATAAATGGCAGGGCCTTGGCCTTGAGCTCCTTGCCATGATTCCATACAATATTTTCATCATATATATTTAATGAAAACTGGGTCAAAACCGAGGTGTTACATTCCTCTCCCCCTTCAACAACATTGTCCTCGGTGCTTTACGAAATTGAACAAAAATGATATGCTGGCACCACCCTCAGTGCTCTGCAGAATTGAACAAAAATGGATGTGTCAATCACATGGCATCCTCTGGCTCCCTCTTAGATTTTTAACATTAAGCTAGCATTATCAAAATCTTTAACTGTGAAAATAACAAGCACAGCAATCAAACACAAGAAACAATGAACACACTGTTTTTCCTCGGGGAAAGCATAAATGGAGAAAACCCCACACCTTCCTCAGAGATAGAATCAACACCAAAATTAAAACCCCAAAACAGTAATATGATCTCCCAACAGCAGCAACCTCTTTCTTCCTATCCCTAGTGTCTTCTTCTTCCTCAGCTATGCGCTACAACTGAGTGTGAATGAGTGTGTGATAAATAGAAAGGCTCACTCTCTATTTATACTAATTCCTAACTTGACTAAACCCAACTAGGGACGACTTCACTAGGTGATTCTAATAACCCTAGTGCCCTAGAACTGCGGGGACTTTAACCCTTAGACAATAGGAGGGTTACCCACAATGACTTGACATGACTTGTTTACATTATAGATCCTCCCAATTGGAACATCAGGGTATGACATGACTCAATTACATTATAGACATATCCCAGAATAAACATCGGGGTACAAGAAATAAGATACATAGGTGAATACATTCTGAAGTTACAATTACATCAACACTCTCTCTTAACTAGGAAGGTATTCGTTTGACACAATTTTCAGCACTGGTCTTCTTCATCTCGTCATCTTCATCTTCAAGTTGTCTTCATCTTCAAGTCTTCTTCATCTTCAATTCTTCTTCATCTTCAAGTCATCATCATCTTCAAGTCATCTTCTTCTTCAAGTCTTCTTCATCATGGAATCTACATCATCACGACCGTTGGATCATCACTACTGAATCATCACTGTATCATCATCAAGTCTAGATCATCACTTGATCTAGATCATCATCAAGTCTGGATCATCATCACATATGGATCATCACTTGATCTAGATGATCATCAAGTCTGGATCATCATCATCATCGATGCTATCTCTCAATTCTTCTCGTCACAGGAATTTCTACAGAGCCATACCTTTTTCATGCTAGTTGTATGCCTACCCTTCATGTAGGTATTCATTAGCACTTATATATGACCCTAAGTCAGAATGGCTCGCTCAGCTCTTACATATGACCTCATCTTGTCAGAAAGGCATGCCCAGCACTCACATCTGACCTCATCTTGTCAAAAAGGCCCAGCACTCACATCTGACCATGTGTAAACACATCACGCCAGAATGGCTCAGCACTTATATCTGACCATGTGCAAGCACACTGCATTGGAAGGGGTCTGCACTTACATCCGACCATGTTTGAAAACACCGCATTGGAAAGGCTCAGCACTTATAGTCGACCATGCTCAAAAGCACCGCATCGAAAAGGCTTAGCACTTACATTTGACCATGGTCGAAAGCACCACATCGAAAGGGCTCTCAGTCCCAGACTGAGGATTCCTGGTAACTGACCAGGTGCCTCCATTCTCCCAGAGAATGGAATCAACCCTTATATCTGATCAAGTGGGACACATCCCTCAATCACATCAGAATGGCCATGCGCTCACATCTGATCATGTAAGACTACATCCTACAGTCATATCAGAATGGCCCTAAGTCCCAAACTGAGTTTTCTTGGTAACTGACCAGGTGCCTCCATTCCAAGAATGGCATTTATCCTTTACATCTGATCATGTAGGGACCAATCCTATAGTCACATCAGAATGGCTTAGCACTCATATTTGACATGTAAGGAACCAAATCCTCTCACCATGATAGAATGGCTTAGCCCTTACATTTGACCATGGAAGGAACCTAATCCTCTCACCATGTCAGAATGGCTCTCGGTCTCATCATTTCCTCTTGGAGGGAACCTCGATCTAGAGAACACCAAGCTTCTCCCTGAATTACTCAAAATTCACTCTAGCCAATGGCTTCATCAATACATCAGTTATCTATTCCTCTGTCGCAACATACTGGAGCTTCACTACTCCTCTCTACACCATATCCCTGATATAGTGATACTTGATCTCGATATGCTTCAACTTGTCATGGAACACAAGGTTCTTTGACAACTTCACACAACTCTAGTTGTCACAATATATACAAGTAGCACCATATGGAGATCAAATAAATCAAACTGTAGCTTCCTCAACCATACTTCCTCACAATTGGCTGAACGAGCTGCAACATACTCTACTTCAGCTGTACTCAGTGCCACACAGGATTGCTTCCTGCTAAACCAAGAGATCACACCTGATCCCATACTAAAGCAACATCCTGAAGTGCTCTTCCTATCGAAGGAACTCCCTGCCCAATCTTAATCAACATAACCCTCCAATTTAATCTTCTGATTTTCCTCGTACTTGAGCCCATAATCAACTATACCCTTTAGATACCTCAGAATATGCTTTGCAGCAATCAAGTGAACGTGTCTCGGATTTGTCAGGAACTAGCTCAAGGTGTTCATAGCAAAGCAAATATATGGTCTTGTGTTCATCAGATGCATCAAGGACCCAATCATCTCATGATACATCGTAGCATCAACCGCTTGTGATGAAGCATCACTTAATAGCTTCAAGTTCGATGCCATAGGTGTGTTCATGGCATTGCAATCCATCATCCCAAATCTCTTTAGAATATCTACTGCATACTTCCCTTGTCCAAGGAAGATTCCATCTGCATTTTGCCACACCTCCATGCCTAAGAAATAGTGCATCATAGCCAAGTCCTTCATTTCGAACTTGGCAGCAAGTTTCCTTTTCATATCAACAATCAACCCATCCATACCTATTACAAACAGATCATCCACATATAGTAGGAGTATCACCGGATTTCCATATTCAACCTTGTAGTAAAGGTTGGAATCTGCTTTAGTCTTGGTAAAGCCCATACTAGATAAGAAACCATCAATTCTACCATACCATGTCATGGGTGCCTATTTTAAACCGTATAGGGATTTCTTCAATCTGCATACATGAGATTATCTGTCATGTGTCTCAAAACCGAGTGGCTGCTCCACATACACCTCCTCTTCTACTACACCATTCAAGAAAGCAGTCTTGACATCCATCTGGTGTATCTTCCATTTCATCACTACAGCTAGAGAAAGTATTGATCTGATGGAAGTGTATCTGGCTACTGGTACAAAGCTTTCTTCATAATCTATTCCTTCTTTCTAGGAGAAACCATGGGCCACGAATCTTGCTTTATGTTTCTCAATGCTACCATCTACAGCATGCTTGATCTTGTAGATCCATTTGGAAGTTACAATGGACTTCCCTTCTGGTCTTGGGACAACATCCCAAACATCATTCTTCATGATCGATTGATACTCTTCGATCATAGCATCCTTCCACTCTTTCCGTCCTGTCGCTTCTTCATAGTTGGAAGGTTCTTTATCAATAATGTCACATAGTAAGGCTACGTAACTAGAACATGATCTAGTTCTTTTTCTTCCTCTGGGTGTTTCTTCTGAAGCTCCATATCTTTCTGCACCTTGGATAATTTCACGTACCCAAGCAGGTTTCCTCTTATGAGGATTCTTTTCCAGAGATGGATCTACATGTTCTTGAGGTTCTTCTAGTTCTCGATCTTGTTCTTGAATTTCTTCATTCATGATTGTATCATGAATTCTAGGTTCTCTTGTTTCTTCAGGTTCTTCAGCCGGTTTCTTCCTGGATTTGATGTAGGCTGAATCTTTGTTGAATGTTACATCTCTGCTAATTTCAATCTTCTTGAACCCTGGGAAGTATATTCTGTAAGCCTTCGAGCTTTCAGAGTATCCCACAAATATACCCTTCTTTCCTGAAGGATCTAATTTTGTCATCTTCTCTTTTGGAATGTGTATGTACATAGGACAGCTGAATATTCTAAGATGGCTGACTTCTGGTTTCTTGCCGGAGAAGAATTCTTCAGGAGTCTTGTTCTTGAGTACTCTGTGTGGAGTACGGTTCTATACATACACCATTGTTCTGGCTGCTTCTGCCCAGAGATGCATAGGAAGATCTTGATCATGAAGCATTGCTCTTGTAGCTTCCATGATAGTTCTATTCTTCCTTTCTGCAATCCCATTCTATTGTGGATTATAAGGAGTGGACAACTCCCTCTTAATCCCTGAGTCTTTACATAGCTCTTTGAATTCATTCGAAGTGAATTCTCCGCCATTATTTGATCGAAAAGGTATGGATCTTCTTTTCAGTGTGGTTCTCAATCAAGGCTTTGAATTCCTTGAACTTACTAAATACTTCATCTTTGTTCTTCATAAATTATATCCATGTCTTTCTAGAAAAATCATCAATAAAAGAAACATATTATGCATACATGCTTAGTGAAATGGATGACATTGGACCGCATACATCGCAGTGGATGATTTCCAAGATTCCATTTTCCTTGCTTTCGCTACTTGGAAATGTCTTCTTTGTGTTCTTCCCTTTCACACATCCTTTGCATACACCTTCATGTTTTGTCTGCATTTATGGAAGACCTTCAACAACTTTGCTTGCAAGTGGTATTGCTCTGTAATGCACATGTGCAAGCCTTCTATGCCAAAGCTCATTTGGTTCTACTGAGTCATGAACCAAAGCTTCTTCTGGATGTCCCTTCAATTTGTATTAGCCTCCTTCTTGTTCCCCAATCACTACTGCATCATTAATGGTCTTTCCTTTTGGCCACATGATGACTTGACCATCTATGAATGCAACCCTCATTCCTTTTGCATCTAATGTAGATATGGAGAGGAGATTCTTCTTTAGTCCTCGTACAAACAATACTTCCTTCATTGCCATAGACTTTCCAGAGTCTAGCTTGTATGAGGATTCCCCACTACCTTTTATTGGATATTGGTATTAATCTCTGAGTTTCACCTTGTGAGGTGACTCATGTTCAGATAGTTTCACAAAGGATTCCTTGAATCCTGTCATGTGCTTGGAGGCACCATTGTCTATAAGCCAATCATTTTTGCCATGTGCGATAGTTCCCATGAGAGTGGAGATCAGAACATATTCTTCATCACTTGAATAATCATCACTAACTTTTCTGTTTCTCTTTGTGGAAGGTTCATCATCCTCTGCAGCATGAGCATGATGTCTTCTCTTGTTTCCCTTCTTCTTGTGAGAGCTACTTTTATTCTTAGGATAGTCTCTAGCAAAATGTCCTCTTTCATCACATGTATAGCAAATGTACTTAGACAAATCTCTAGGATTTCTAGAGTTATTCCTTTGATGCGAGTACTTACTTCTATGGTGGCTAGATCTGGATTTCTCGGATTGTACTATGAGAGCTTGATATTCACTTCCCATCTTTTCTTCTCAAGCTGCTATCTGAGCTTCTTCTTAAGAGAATTATTTCCATAGTCTGTTAAACTTGACTAACTTCTTTCTGGCATAGATCTCTTGAATAAAGGAGTCCCATGACCTAGGGAGACCATTCACGGTGGTCATTACAATCTCTACATTCTCCACTTCTTCATCTATTGCTTCCAATTTTTCTTTGATATAGGAGACCCTTGTGAAGTAAGACTGGATGGTCTCTGCATTTTGGATCTTCACATTATTCAACTGGTTTCTCAGAGTCATCTTTCTGTTTATGTTATTCCCTTCAAACAATTTTGTTAAGGCATCAAACATAGCTTTAGGTGTCTTTAGGGAGGACACCTATGGTATGAGGTGATCCTTGATTGAATCAGTAATAATCCTCTTTTCCATAACCAACTTATTCTTAGGTAAGGCCTTAGCCTCATCTCCTTCTAGAACTGGAACCTCCTCATCGATGTAGGAGTCCAACTCATTTTCTTCCAGGACCTGGGAGATCCTATACTTCCAGGCTCAAAAGTTATCAGCTCCCTCAAGCTTTTCATCAAGCTTGGTATGATGAGACATATTAACTGAGAACCTCAAATGGAAATACAAAAGATTTATATCTTACCAGGTCGAGATGTTGGATCTGGATTTGGAGCTGAAATCCTGGAGTGCTGGTTCAAGAGCAGATTAGGGTTTTACTTTTTCAGAGTTCTATCCAACCAAATGATTAGAATTTGATCCCTAACTTTTTTTTTGGGGAGGAGATCAATCCAGGCCCGGGCTCACTGAAAAATTCCACTTCTGTGAAAAGCCCTAATTTTCGACAGCAGTGTCAAGTCCAAAACTGAAAAACCTCAGAATTAAATTCTGCTTTGACAGAAAGATGCACCTTAAGGAGGAGAGGTAACCCAAACTTATTTTTCTGAAAATCCGTGGAGGAATATCCACAAGGTAGGAATCCTTAGTTCCCGCAGTTGCACAGTGTAATCTTCTTAGGTTAGCTCTGATACCAGGTTAGATTTTTAACATTAAGCTAGCATTATTAGGATCTTTAACTGAGAGAATAACAAGCACATCAATCAAGCACAAGAAACAATGAACACAATGTTTTTCCTCGGGGAAACCATAAATGGAGAAAACCCCACAACTTCCTCAGAGATACAATCAGCACCAAAAGTAAAACCCCAAAACAGTAAGATGATCTCTCAACAACAACAACCTCTTTATTCCTAGCCCCAGTGTCTTCTTCTTCCTTAGCTATGTGCTACAACTAAGTGTGAGTGAGTGTGTGATAAATAGAGAGGCTCACTCTCTATTTATACTAATTCCTGAATTGAATAAACCCAACTAGGGCCGACTTCACTAGGTGAGTCTAATAACACTAGTGCCCCGGAACTGCGGGGACTTTAACCCTTATACAATAGGAGAGTTACCCACAATGACTTGACATGACTTGTTTACATTATATATCCTCTCAATCGGAACATCGGGGCATGACATGACTCAATTACATTACATACATATCCAAGAATAAACATCGGGGTACAAGACATAAGATACATATGTGAATACATTCCGAAGTTACAATTACATCAACACTCCCATGTAGCCTCTTTAGGGATGTAGTGCTACCATTTCACCTTTACCTACCCTATGGCTCGGTTTCAGAGCATTGTGACATTCCAGGCGAGGATGCACATTTTCTCAATTTGGAATTCTCCCTCAAGTCCACCTCAATCACATAAAAAATTATCACATGGTTAGGATCAGGTTCATATCTCTTAAGAAAAGAAACATGAAAAACATTATGAGCCCTAGTGCTAGAAGGAAATGCAAGTATATATGCAACTGACCCTATTCTTTCAAGCACTTCAAACGATGCACAGTATTTAGGTGACAATTTTGGATAACTTCCAAGCTTCAAGGAACTCTTTTTTTCCCTCACTCTAAGGTAAACATGATCCCCAACACTGAACTCTTTGTTCACCATATGCGTATCTACATAGCTTTTCTATTTGTCCTTGGAGCTTTTATATTCTTCTTGATCTTTACAACCTCCTGCTCCATATTCTTGAGCAATTCTAGACCAAGCACAACCCTGTTCACTAGATTACCCCAAGTCATTGGTGTCCTACACCTCCTACTATACAAAGCTTCATATGGACTCATCCCCAAGGATGCTTGTTGTCCATTGTTATAATAAAACTCTACCAAGTGTAAATAATCTTCCCACTTGGTTGGTTTGTCCATGACATACATGTGAAGCATGTATTCAAGCACATGTTTAACTCTCTCTGTCTATCCATCAGTCTGAGGATGGTAGGTAATGCTAAAATTCAACTTTGTCCCCAAATCTGCAAACAACCCCTTCCAAAAACTTGAAGTGAACTTGACATCTCTGTCAGAGACTATTGCCTTAGGAAATCCAAGCAATTTGAAAATCTCTTTCATGAATATCTTTGCAATGTCATCATTCTTATGTGTAGACTTAACAGGTATAAAATGTGCTTCCTTTGTCAAATTGTCCACCACAACCATGATGGAATCATGTTGTCTCCAAGTCATTGTAAATCCATTAATGAAGTCCATGGAAATAACTTCCCATTTCCATATTGGAGTATAAAAAGGCTACAACAAACCTGCTGGGTGTTGATGCTCAACCTTCACCTGCTGACATTTCATGCACCTTGAAATATTTGCAGCCATGTCTTTTTTCATACTTGGACAAAAGTACTGCTTTCTAGCTGTCGCAATTGTCTTATGATATCCTAGGTTCCCAGAATATGGATCTTGGTGGATCTCATCCATAACAACCCTCCTCATATATTATACCTTTGGAATATAAATTATCTTCTTATAAGTAAGGATTCCATCTTCTTCTAATTTATATCCCTCATACTTCTTGTCAAGGATATGCTGTTGGAACTTGTATTTTACCTACACATACAATTCATCTTCAACAACATGATTAACAATATGTTGTCTCAAACATGACTGGAAAATACTAAGAGATGCCACATGCATTTCCTGCACCTTCCTACTGAGTGCATCCACTACCTTATTCTCTTTTCCTTTTATGTGTCTAATTTAAAAATCAAACTCGCATAAAAACTCCGACCATCTAGATTTCCTAGAATTTAGAGTAGGCTGATCAAACAAATACTTCATACCACAATGGTCTATTATTTGCTTAAATATTCTTCCCATCAAGTAATGCCTCCATATCTTCAGAGCATGTACTATGGCTACAAGTTCTAGATCATGAGTGGCATAGTTCTTCTCACGCTCCTTCAACTTTCTTGGCTCATAACATATTACGTGGTTATCTTGCATAAGAACTCCTCCAAGTCCTTGACCACATGCATCAGTGCACACCAAAAAATATTTCTCTGGGTAACAACTTTCAAGACTGGTGCACTTGAGAGAAGATTCTTCGACTACTGGAAGCTTTCTTCAGACCCTAATTTCCATTCAAACTTTATCACCTCCCTTTCCAAAGAAGTGATGGCATGTGCAACCTTGGAGAATCGTTCAATGAATCTCCTCTAGTAGCCTGCAAGTCCCATAAAATATCTTACGTTTGTCACATTTCTTGGAGCAGGCCATTTCATAATGGCTTCAATCTTGTAAGGTTCCACAAATATACCCTCTTTTGAGATAATGTGACCCAAATACTGAATTCTATACTTACATAATATACACTTGCTCAACTTTGCATATAGTTGATGCTCCCTGAGAAATTGTAATGTCAATCTCAAATGCTCTTCATGATCTTCCTCATTCTTAGAATAAATAACAATGTCATCAAGGAAAAAAAGAACAAACTTGTCCAAATACCTGCTGAAGACACTATTCTTAAGTCACATGAATGTAGCTAATGCATTTGTGATACCAAATGGTACCACTACAAACTCATAATTTCCATACCTTATTATTAAGGTTGTCTTATGATTGTCTTCATCCTTGATTCTCACCTGATGGTAGCCAGACCTCAAGTCAATCTTGGAAAATACGTTTGCTCCTCTCATTTGATCAAATAGGTCATCAATTCTAGGCAAATGATATTTGTTCTTCACTGTGGCTTTGTTCAGTTGTCTATAATAAATACACAATATGAGTGTACCATATTTCTTGTTCAAAAACAGAACTGATGTTACCCAAGGATACACACTTAGCCTGATATAGTTCTTCTCCAACAACTCTTGCAACTTCATCTTCAGCTCTATGATTTTTGGTGTACTCGTCGTGTAGGGTGTCTTAGGCATTAATGCTACTCCTAGCACAAGTTCAATTTTGAATTCAATGTCTCTCTTTGGAGGAAGTCCTGGAATATCATCAGGAAAAGCATCCTTGAATTCTTGCAATACAGGATAGTCCTCCAACCTAATAGTTTCATTCTTTGTTGCCTCCACAACATGAGCTACATACACTTTGTAAACCTTCCTACAAAACTTTTTCAACTGTATTGCTGCAATCTTCCTCACAGAAATCAGCTTTGGAATGCCTCTTACAAATATTGGGTTCCCTTCTTCATCCACGCATTCAAAATTCTTATTGTAATAGTCAAGATTTACCCTATGAGCTTCTAACCAATCCATTCCAACGTGAACATTATAGGATCCAATTGGTAGAACATTCAGATCTACACAAGTGAGCAATCCATTCATCACCAGTGGACATTTTTCTACCACTTCACTAACCTTTCTCTTAGTTCTAGTGGCTAGCTAAACTAAACACGATTCGCTATGTTTTACTTTATTAAAAGCAGAAATATCCAATACTCTAGGAGCAATGTAGCTGTGAGTAGAACCAGGGTCAATGAAAAAAGAAACAGATTGCTCAACAATCTTACCTACAACTTCAACCATAGTTGACTGGTGATATTCTTGGTGGTCCTCTAGTGCTGCATAGATCCTAGGGATGGCCCTTGCTACTTGACCCACTTTTTTCGCCTCCTGGATGTTTTAAGTTGGCCTTGAATTCTCATTATCAAGTGGACAATACATGCACATGTGGGGTCCTCCACATTTCCAACATTGGATTGGTGCTCTGTCTTGTTGTGGATCTCTTGTCTCTTATCCCACTAGTCTAGCTGGCTGCTTCTAAACTCGGGATGGCTACTTCTGTTGATTCCTAAAGTTAGAAGGTTTGAAACCCTTTTTTCTTTGGTTAGACTTATCATTCTTCTTGTCCTTCCATGTCTTATGATAATCGGGTTTTCCTTTGCTTTTCTCATAGCAATACTTAGCCTTCCTTATCACTTCTTCCAGAGTTATAGGTTCATATAACTCAATTCTGTCTTTGTAAGACTGAGGCAATCCACTCATAAAACGCTGAATTTTCACCTTCTCATCTTTGATGTACCTCACATACCTCAACAGCTCCAAGAACTTATTTGCATACTCTTCCATGGTCTGCTGCCCAATCTCAGCGCATGGAATTCTTTGAACTTATCATCATAGTACCTGTTCGAGAGGTACTTCTGCTTGGAATAATTATGGAACTGTTTCTACACAATATGCTTTTCATTAATCTTCTTCACTTTTCTGAAGTGCTCCCACCATATGGATGCTCTTCCAGTCAATTGAATATGGCTACTCTAGCCTTCATATTTCCTTAATAGTCTTGGACTTGGAAATATTTCCTCATCCCAAGAAGCCAAGCTTCAGCTTCTTGACCATCATTTATCTCACCATTGAAGGTAGGAGGCCTTGCCTTCTTAAATTCATCACGTGAATGGTTATGGCCGAGCCTCTTTCTCTTATTCTCACGAGAAGGAGAACCTTAACCACCAGTGGATCCTTCAAAGTCAAATGAACCACTAGGATATCTCTTGCTTCCTCTAACAGTTCTCTTACTTCCTTTTGGTCTCACTTTCTGATCGTGAGAGTTCATTCACCTCTGAATGTCTATCAAACTCCACAGCATGGCTGCATTCAGCTGATTCTGCTCCTTTAACGCCTTAACCAATCTTTCATTGTCTGCCATGTGAATTTGCATCTCCACCCTTAGTATTCTCATAGTGGCATAAAAATCTGGAGGATTATCTTGAAACCTCCTCCCATTATATTATGTCTCAACATTTCCAATTCGGACATTCCCCCCATAGCATTTTCCTTATATTCATTGGGGTTCTATGCATCGTCACACATGTTGGTTCTCATGGCTCAATTGAACCAACTTTACTGAACTACACTATCTGGAATGATACCCTGTGACTATAGTTCTGCAAAATGTGTTATTAAACAAAATTGTTAGATAATTTCAAAATCAAAACCACTTACCCACTACCCATGGAAGTTTTCTTGTTACACAGCTTAACAATAATTTGAAACCATTTACCAACAACTATGTTAAATGTTCAACTTGGCCCATTTAGGCCCTAGCGCTACAACCAGTAGCTCTGATACCACACTGTCACATCCCCTCCCACCACAGAGGAGAAACGCGACCATAGTCCCACACATTTGATGAATGTGCATCCATATGTTCGAAGTTCAATCTATTCACCTCTATATAAATTCTCTAAATTCCAAATAGCAGAGAAATTTCTTCTGTCAGTGCTCAATACGAC
Source organism: Pseudotsuga menziesii (assembly GCA_001517045.1). NCBI lineage: Eukaryota > Viridiplantae > Streptophyta > Pinopsida > Pinales > Pinaceae > Pseudotsuga > Pseudotsuga menziesii. The sequence continues at coordinate 117,594 of LPNX010943803.1, forward strand.
GACCTATGAAGAAAAATCCTATAGGAGATCGAACGGTGAAGAAAATCGCATCGAAAATTAATGGTCACAATCTGTTCCACATCTAGAAAAAGATCGATGATGGATAATCAATCCTGCAAGAGTCAATGGTGTAGAAAACTTGAATTTGCGGAATTAGTGAAATATGAAAATTTTGGTCCCTCATCCTGCATCCTGCATTCCACATTTCACATTCCGCATTTTGAATCATGCATGCGGATGGAATGTTGCTGAAATAATCAATTGAAGAATTATAGATCATGAATCCGCATCTAGCATTCCCACATCCCACATTCCCGCATGTAGAAAGGTGAGTTGCAGAAGGAAATCTGTGAGGAAGGGAATCCACAGAAGGGAGTTCTCACATCCCGCATCTCGCAAGTTGCGGAAAGGAAAGGTTGCAGAAGGCAATTTCTGCAGAAATTCAACCTGCTAACAGAAGTCTTGGGCATATTTGATCGTTCAATCCATCACCAATCCAACCATTTAAGTCCCAATAACTTCATTTAAAAATACATAAAAAGAAACATATATAGATGCATACAATTGCAATTATACAATGGAAGCAATTCATCAATTCAACACATTAAACATGTTCATCATATTTCATGAAGCAAATACAATCTGTAGAGATTGACACAGAGATACTTATATTTGAAATAATTTGTTCCGCAACTAGCTACGTCGTTGTAATGTTCCACCCAACCATAGGTCATTGCGCTCATCAATCTCTAAGAAGCACTGCCACCCCCGAGTTGGGCATGATTCCCACAAGCAATAAGGAACACTAAAAGGCTCACACATAGCCAAGAATACAACCAAACTCACACAAGCCAACATAGTTGGGTTTATCAGGCTAAAGAAAAATAAGCCAATATACTGCTGGGTTTATCAAACTGCAGTCAGTCAAGCCAACATTCTCAGTAAGGACCAGCCAAGCCAATTAACAGATGGGTTTATCAGGCTGCACAGGAGCTAGAGAACTTGAATTGCTAAGCTAGTGAGCTCAACCACCAAGCTATGGACACATGCACTAGATCAGGCTTGGCTCCTAAAACATCTACACACCCAACACAAGGAGCATCCCCTTCTCTGCTACATATTCCCCACAAGGTGAGGGAATATGAAAATGTGAGTGCATGAGGGGAAAATGGGCATACATTTTCTGGGTGTTTTATTTTGACACATGGATTTTCCCCCATGGCTCAAGGTTAAACATTCCCACTCCTTCTTCCTTAGGAAATCATGCCCCCATCTCATTATTTGTTGCATAGACATAGTTTGTTGTGGGTTTTTAATTTAAATTGCATATTTATATGATGTCCAAAATTAAATACTATGCTTGACTTAGCACCATAAACCATAGGCATCAACCTTGATCAACTATACACAAAAATCAATCAATGGAAAGGCCGTGGCCTTGAGCTCCTTTCCATGATTCAGTACAATATTTTCATCATATAAATTTAATGCAAAATGGGGTCAAAATCATGGTGTTACTTTCTCCTCCCCCTTCAACAGCACTATCCTCAGTGCTTTACAAAATTGAACAAAAATGCTACGCTGGCACTGCCCTCAGTGCTCTGCAAAATTGAACAAAAATGGATGTGCCAATTGCATGGCATCCTCCATCTCCCATGTAGCCTCTTAAGGGCCTTAGTGCTCCCATTTCACCTTTGCTTTCCCTATGGCTCGGTTCCGTAGCATTGTGACCTTCCTGGTGAGGATGTGCATTGGCTCGATTTGGAATTCTCCCTCAGGTTCCACCTAAATCACATCCCAATTTATCACATGGTTAGGATCATGTACATATCTCTTAAGAAAATAAACATAAAAAAAATTATGATCCCTAGTGCTAGCAAGCAATGCAAGTGTATATGAAGCACTTCTAATGACCCACAGTATCTAGGTGATAACTTGGCACAACTTCCAAGCTTCAAGGAACTCTTATTTTCCCTCACTCTGAGGTAAACATGATCCCCAAATCTGAACTCTTTGTTCACCCTATGCTTATCCGCATAGATTTTCTGTCTGTCCTGGGCTGCTTTCATATTCTACCTGATCTTTATAACCTCCTACTCCATCTCCTTGAGCAATTCTGGACCAAGCACAACCCTTTTCACTGGATTATCCCAAGTCACTGGTGTCCTACACCTCCTATCATACAAAGCTTCATATGGACTCATCCACAAGGATACTTGCTATCCATTGTTATAAGAAAACCTTACCAAGTGTAAATAATCTTCCCACTTGGTTGGTTTTCCCATCACATACATGTGAAGCATGTCTTCAAGCACTTGGTTAACTCTCTCTGTTTGCCCCTCAGTATGAGGATGGTAGGTAGTGCTGAAATTCAACTTCGTCCCCAAATCTACAAACAATCCCTTCCAAAAATTTGAAGTGAACTTGACATCTTTGTCAAAGACTATTGCCTTAGGAAATCCATGCAATTTTAAAATCTCTTTCATGAACATCTTTCCAATGTCATCAGTCTTATGCGTAGACTTAACCGGTATAAAATGTGTTGCCTTTGTCAACTTGTCCACCACAACCATGATGGAATCATGTTGTCTCCAAGCCATTGGAAATCCTGTAATAAAGTCCATGGAAATAATTTCCCATTTACATTCTGGAAATGGCAAAGGCTACAACAAACCTGCTAGGTGTTGATGCTCAACCTTCACATGCTGACATTTCATGCACCTTGAAATATATTCAGCCATGTCCTTTTTCATACCTTGCCAAAAGTATTGCTTTCTAGCTATAGTAATTGTCTTCTGATATCCTAGGTTCCCAAAATATGTATCTTGGTGGATCTCATCCATAACAACCCTCCTCAAATCTTCTACCTTTGGAATATAAATTTTGTTCTTATAAGTAAGGAGTCCATCTTCTTCTAATTTATATCCCTCATACTTCTTTTCAAGGATTTGGTGCTACAACTTGTCTTTTACCTGCACATACAATTCATATTTAGTAGCATGATTAACAATATGCTGTCTCAAATCTGACTCAAAAATACTTAGAGATGCCACATGCATTTCCTGCACCTTCTTGCTAAGTGCATCAGTTACCTTACTCTCTTTTCCTTTTATGTGTCTCATTTAGATTTTAGCTTGCCTAGAATTTAGAGTAGGCTGATTAAACAAATACCTTAGACCACATTGGTCTATTCTTAGCTCAAATATTCTTCCCATCAAGTAATGCCTCCACATCTTGAGAGCATGTACTATGGCTGCAAGTTCCAAATCATGAGTGGCATAGTTCTTCTCATTCTCCTTCAACTTTCTTGACTCATAACATATTACATGGTTGTCTTACATAAGAACTCCTCCAAATCCTTGATTGCATGCATAGTGCATGGCACAAAATCTTTCTCTGGGTCTGCAACTTTCAATACTGGTGTACTTGTGAGAAGATTCTTCAATTGCTGGAAGCTTTCTTCACACCTTGATGTCCATTCAAACTTTATCCACTTCCTTTGTAAAGAAGTGATGGCATGTGCAACCTTGGAGAATCCTTTAATGAATCTCATGTAGTATCCTACAAGTCCCATAAAAGATCTTACATCTATCACATTTATTGGAGTAGGCCAATTCATAATGGCTTTAATCTTGTTAGGGTCCACAGATCTACCCTCTTCTGAGATAATGTGACCCAAATACTGAATTCTATCTTTATAGAAGTCAAAGTTACTCAACTTTTCATACAACTGATGCTCCCTGAGAAATTGTAATGTCAATCTCAAATTCTCGTCATGCTCTTCCTCATTCTTAGAATAAATAAGAATGTCATCAAGGAAAACAAGACCAAACTTGTCGAAATACCTGCTGAATACACTATTCATAAGGCACATAAATGTAGCTGGTGCATTTGTGATACCAAATGGTACCACTACAAATTCATAATGTCCACACCTTTTTCTGAAGGTTGTCTTATGAATTTCTTCATCCTTGATTCTCACCTGATGGTAGTGAGACCTCAAGTCAATCTTGGAAAATACCTTTTCTCCTCTCATTTGATCAAAGAGGTCATCAATTCTAGGAAAATGATATTTTTTATTCACCGTGGCTTTGTTCAGTTGTCTGTAATCAATACACAATCTAAACGTACCATCTTTCTTATTCACAAATAGAACTGGTGCTCCAGAAGGAGACACACTCGGCCTGATATACTTCTTCTCAAACAACTCTTGCAACTTCATCTTCAGCTCTAGCATTTCTGGTGTACTCATCCTATAGGGTTTCTTGGAAAATGGTACTTCTCCTGGCACAAGTTCAATTGTGAAGTCAATGTCTCTCTTTGGAGGAAGTCCTGGAATCTCATTAGGAAAAACATCCTTGAATTTTTGCAATACAGGATAGTCCTCCAACCTAATAGTTTCATTCTCTACTGCCTCCACAACATGAGCTGCATACACTCAGCAACCCTTCCTACAAAACGTCTTCAGCTGCATTGCTGAAATATGCCTCACAGAATTCACCTTCGGAATTCCTCTTACAACCATTGGGTTCGCTTCTTCATCCATGCATTCAAAAGTCTTATTGTAACAATCAATATTTACCCTGTGAGCTTCTAACCAATCCATTCCAATGAGAACATAATAGGAACCAAGTGGTAGAACATTTAGATCTACACAAGTGACCAATCCATTCATCACCAATGGAAATTTTTCTACCACTTCACTAATCTTTCTCTTAGTTCCAGTGGCTAGCTGAATTAACCACGATTTTATATGCTTTACTTTCTTAAAAACACAAATATCCACCACCAATTTCATAAATTATGTTCTTATAAGTAAACACCGAGCTATGGACACCTGCACTAGATCGGGATTGGCTCCTAAAACATCTACACACCCAACACAGGGAAGCATACCCTTCTCTGCTACACAGTCCCTTGGGCTATGCCTTCCATTCCAGTGTTGTTCAAGGTGTCCAAAGAAGAAAACCAGCCCCTCTAGATTTATTTGTGAGGTTCCTTCCTACACTAGGTTTATAAAGCTAGTTCAGACCCAATTCCACTCCAAACAAGTTAAGACAAAGGAAAAATATGCACACACAGAAAACCACAATGCCAACACAGCAAAACAAGCTTCCACTCACTCTATGATAGAGGATACCATTGCAAAATAACACCGAGGAAACCACATATGACCACTCCTCATAAAATCGAGTGATATCCACTGCTCATTCGTTGAGCAAACAAATGAGACCTCGAAACTTTGTGTGATTGAGGATGGTAACAATAGGAAAACAACCTAGAACAATACACAGTTCTGCAAGTAGGATGAACACAAAACACACATGAACAAAATGGGATAGTGTTGGGACATGTACTCTAAGGTTTGGTAACTCCGCGGTTGATGAGGAATTTTGTGAGCGGAGTTACGGGTCAAAACAGTCTTAGGGGTGTCGGGGGAAGTCAAAACCCCTTTTTGTAATAAACCCATGGTTTAAATCCAGGGTTTAGGGTTTTGGGTGCCCATGGTTTGAAGCCATGGTTTTGTAATAGCACGATGTATAAATAGGCATTTTTGTAAATAAGAAATGTTAGGTTTTATGATGTAAAAATATTAAGGCGAAGCTAAGGTTGATTTTGTAAGGAAAGGTTAAGTCCCAGTTGTGTGCGTGGATGACCTCTGCAGCTGTGTGTGCAGAGGGTTTTTGTAAGAAGATTAAGGAAAGACCTGCAGCTGTGTGCGCAGGGGCCTGCTGCTGTGTGCGTAGCTTTTGAGGACTGAAGGGATCTGCAGCTGAGTGCGCAGATCAAAACTGTGGTTTTGAAGCAAGTTGAATAAACACAGTTTTGTGTACATAGCCCCTACACTGGGGGGTGAACCACATTATATCTGGTGTCGTGGTTTCTTCTGTTGTTTCTATTTCTTTTGTCTTTGATGCATTAATAACTGTATACATTTGATAAAGTAGATCACTACTAATAACAAGCTTCACTGTGAATATCCTGTAGTGGGTTAAGCAAGTCACGACTGTTTATCTATTTGCGAAGTTGTATATGAATGAATGGTAAATCTTGTAATGATTGATTAATAAGATTATTAAAGGATAAGGTACAGTAATCCCCCTCTCTGCTTGCAGAAACCTGATTCTGCGGCACCCCATAGCTGTTTCGGGTGAGACTGCAACCTGTGCGCAGGTTGTTGCCAAAGGGGCCAACACTGTGGGTCTTTTGTTGGTGCGACACAAAAGGATTAAACCCGGGTCTGCCCTATTGCCCAACAAATTGGTTCCGTTGCCGGTTGAACTCAGTATCTGCTCAAGAGGGGTTTACATCGTACCTCGAGGGCTATGTTCTGGAGGCCCTCTGTGAAGGAAATCGGTGATTGGTTTGCTGAGACTTATCTAAAATTCACGCAGCAAGAGAATACAAATCCGTGTCGTAGCGCAAGTGACTTTTTACAAAGGTATGTTTTTTGTGATGCTTATGAAATTTTCTTTGGTAGTATCCACATAGAGTTGCACCAGTGGTTGTCTAGGTTAACAGGGAGAAGGATGAACTTTCAAGCTCGACGGGTTCCCGCGTGGAACCCCACAAGGGTCAATCTTGTGCAACACGTGAACAACGAGGTATCCCGCTCTGTTGATTTCTGGACGACACGAACGTTGGAAGCCTTTGTGACAGAGTTTGCCATTGGCATAAGCACCTCCTTCAGCGAAGCTGAACGGAAGTTCTTCAAAGGCCCCCATGGTAAGTTTTTGAATTCATTAAGCTTGAGGATTAAAATATTATTGGCTGAATAGGGTATATTGCTGTTTGAATTAGACTGTTAGTTTAGTAGTACTAACATATGTTTGCAAGTGATAATACCTTCGATGATCAAAGTGGTTTGCCGCGAAGTGAGAAAAGGTACAAGAGAGATTTTGATTCCTATTCCTCAGGTCAGGCTACCGTGTCGTCCCCTGTAAACCCTCAAGAGTCAAACCCTGAAGAACTCCCTTCGGTTGGAAACCCTCCAGTCACCCCGCAGCGTAGACCAGTTACCCCTGAAATTCCGTCGCAGTCGAACAGTGAACCAAGTCCCAGTATTCCCGTCACAGGCCAGTCTGTCCCCGTAAACCCCCCCCCCCCCCCCCCCCCCCCCCCCCCCCCCCC
>LPNX010943803.1:124859-140564 GCA_001517045.1 Pseudotsuga menziesii
CCGGATGTGAGAACCGTGCAGCTCATCACTTCTTTCCGGGATCGGGCTTTGACCTGGTTCATGAAATTCTCCAGTACTCAGAGCCCTACGTTAGATGAGATTAAGGCAGCCATAACCAAAGAATTCAAGAAGCCTAAATCGGAATTGCAGAGCATCACGGAACTCAAGGAGATTCAACAACGGCGCGGCGAATCAGTGTGGGACTTTGACCAGAGATTAAAAGTTCTACTGGACCAGGTCAGCTTTACTATTAGTCCCACGCAGCACAAGGAATGGTTTATTGCCGCATTATTACCACATATCAGGACTCCACTCATACAACAGAAGGTTGCTGACCAGCAAGAGGCTCTGGAAATCGCAATGAAGCTAGAGACCGCCCCCGTTGGAGACGATTCTAGTATTGCTCAAATCCAAGTGCAGCTAGCAGCGATGGCCCTGGAGCTTCGTGATATGAAGAAAGCTAAAACCGGTCGAGAGGATATTTGGTGTACGCAATGTCAAACAGAGGGTCACGATAGGGACCACTGCCCCATAGTCAAAACTTACCTAAATACGGGTGCGCCAAACCAATTCACTTCCGGTGTTCTATACTGTGAGATTTGTCGAACCACTGGCCAACATCGCCCTGAAAACTGCCATCTCCTTCAGAGATATGTTCAAGTTCCCCATAACCCCTACTGCAAGTTTTGTAAGTCAGTCGGGCACAATGAAGAGGAGTGTCGTAGCTATGACCTCATGAGAGAGCACACCTCTGACGCCTACCAAGTGCAAAATGAAGCCCATAATAATGATGGCTATGGTTACCGTGGCAGTGCTTCTGGAAGAGGTTCTTTTGGAGGTCGTGGTCGTGGTGGTATGACCGGAAGAGGTAGAGGTCAGGTTGTGTGTTACAATTGTAACCAAGCCGGCCACTTGGCTCACGACTGTCGGAACCCCACCACAACCTGTCGGTATTGCCGTGCGGTGGACCACATGATTGAATAGTGCCCCCAGCTCCTAGCAAATATTCAGGAAAACAACCGTGGCCCTACCCAGAATATTCAGTTGATTTCCATTGAGCAGAGACGTGCCGCATCCATCAATGTGGTCACCCGGAGTGGAGCTACGACGCATATTCAGAACACACCGAAACAACCTGTCGAGGTGTGTGCGCGTAAGGCCTCCGAGAAAGTCCTAGCACTTGACACTGCGAAGGACCATGCACCAGTCAAGGCGGCCCAGGGCGATATTGTTGACCCTCACACAGCAGAAGTACCCACACAACAACCTCAGTAGGCTTCGCAGCCGCACGATGCTTCCCCGGATAAAGTAAGTACACTCTCCTCCTTTTTACAGAGTTGTATGAAACTCTTGAGGAATCAGAATGCTTTAAAAGAGCTGCAAAAAGTTCTTGCTGTCACAGACCCTCAGAGAGGAGTTGATCAAAAGAAAACTGTTAGTCATGTCCGAAGAATGGGAAGGGAAATGAGACTGAACGTTTAGATAGGGGAATATGATATGACTGATGTCATTTTGGATCTTGGATCAAAAGTTAATGTCCTACCCAAGCAGACCTGGGGACAAATGGGAAAACCTTCCCTGGCTTGGTTACCTATACAACTTAGATTAGCTAACCAGCAAAGGATAGTGCCCCTAGGGAGACTTATTAGTGTTCCAATAGATATTGATGGGTTCAGTACCCTAGCGGATTTTGAAGTTATTGAGATCATTGATGACAGTAACCCTTATCCCGCCCTGTTGGGAATCGAGTGGGCCATGGAAAATGCTGCAATCATCAACCTTAAGAGAAGACAGATGACCTTCGACGGAAATTTTCTACGAGTTATCATACCCCTTGACCCATCCCAAGGAGAAATATATACAGAACCACTCAGAGACAAAGGGGAGCAGGATACTCTAGACCACATCTACAACATTACAGCCAAGGAAGCAGATTATGTGGAGCCTGATGCTGATGGCATACTAGATTGGCAATGTGATAGTTCCTGCATGTCTGATTCAGATGATAGTCTAGAGAATTGGCAGAATCGACTGTACGAGCTACATGGCCATAGGTGCGCGCAAATTACCAAGTCTCTTAGATGCCTTAGTGCGCACCCCAGAGAGTTGCCTACATATGTTGGGTTGACATACCCTGGAGAATTAATTGCACATGTCTCAGAATAAGTACCGGAATCACAAAGCATGCAGACTCTGGAGACAGCATTAGGAGCTACAGCAGCATGGTGGACCGATCACAAAAAGTCTAACCCCAGTTGGGGAGCCTACCAGAAATTTCTGCGCCCCAGATTCATAACCCAATCTCAAGAGATGCGAAGTCAGTTCAATGGGCAGACTAGCCCTCAAGAACATGTGAGGCAATGTTATGCAGCATGGGAACATATACCTCACGAGGAGTGGGTGCGTACGTTCGTGAAAACATTGGAACCTATAGCCAAAACTTGGTATATGGAGGCCGAGCTCCGACACAGTACTGTAAGTGGGGATGATCTTGTTGATAGCTTTTTGTTTACATTTTCTATTAACAAAGTTGGTCCTATTTTAGATATAGCTGTCAGGTCAATCCATGACAAGGCAGATGGTGATCAACCAGGAATTGAATATCAAACCAAGGGGCAGAACCAGGAAGCTAGTCCATCAAACCTCATAGTCCTGTCGCAGCCATTACCAGGACGGGTCGAAGGGCACCATTGTGCCGAGGGTGATTGTTGTCATGAAGCTCAAACTATGATTCTACCAACGAATAAAGACACAGCGAGGCTTAAAATCCGACTGTTGGGAAGCAGCCAAATTGGCGGCGACAGTGCTTTAATTGCCTTAAATGCCTGTACTAAGACGCTTATCGGAAATCGCGTACCACTTGGACAAGATTTTCATCAGATTTGGTGCCTTCAATGCACTGTCCTACCCAAATTGATTGATGGAGTGTTTAAGAAGCTGCCTAAGTTAGGGAAAGTTGTATTCTGCATTTCTATAAGTTTTACGAGTGAACCTATGACAACAGAACGAGAGATTGATGAGTTATTAAGAGAATTCGAGCAAGAGGGTTTGATAACTTGATCTAATCGGCCACCTGCTTCTGCTCCCGGTGAATAAGCTCACCCAGCACCATCACGGCCGATGCAGACATGATCTGCCAGAAAAAAAATCCAGAACTGAAGTTCGCTCCAAGCGAAACCAAGACCGGCATAGGCAAACAGGGCAAACCCCAGCAGGTCATCCTATGGACCCCCCCAGTTCAACACAGGTCCCGGCCAGGAATAGGGAGAACATTGCACCACAGTGGCCACCGTATCTTCCACCTGTTCAACCAGGCACAGAGCTTCCCTGACGAACAAAGAAGTTCACGTTAACCACACCCTCACTACCACAAGGATTTCAGCTCATTGGAAGCATGACACGGAAGATAGATCGGCTTAAGTACAGCGATCACGACACAAATGACCATGGTAAGTTCCCACAGTTTGAACCAGCCGAATACTTGCACCGTGTCAAATACCCAGATGATAATGTGACATTACTGGAAGTACAACAGTGGGCTGCGGGCCTGGACAGAGCTTGCTTACTTAAGATGCTTGATATTCCGCATTTCGGCCGCGGCATATAGGTGACCGTAGTTGCCAAATAGTTGCTAGCGTTAGTGCATGATGGCTATTTATGGATAGGGGACCAGCAAATTCCTATTGACGCCGCACTCATTCATAAGATCACAGGTTTACCAATGGCAGGACCTGATCCGGCAACTAAATTTCCCTCAAAACATGAGGATACAAAGCTCCCACAAACTATGAAGGAGCGGTTTGGCCTGACAAAGGGGAAATGGGGGTATCACACTTCCGCGATTCAGGAAAAGAACATTCGCTTCGCAACTGAACTCTTAGCCTGCAAACTCATACGCAAGTGCAGGCCAACTGAAGTACCTGCTCCGGTTATCCGGATTGCTATGAACTGCACTGAGGGGTACACTTACAATTGGGCCGCATATCTTGCGAAAGAATTCCTGGAGGATGCTCACGATGCACAGGAAAAAGGTGGGCCTTTTCATTATTCCTGGCTATTAATACCTATTGCATTAGTTGGGTGGAAAGAACCCATCGAAGCCCAGTTTGTAGAAGTCAACCCAGGCATGCCTAGGGAAGTGAGGTATGCCTCCCTATGAATATCCTCAGATAAGGCCTCTCAGCAGATGAAGAACACTGTGTTCATCTTTTATGCCATGAGTATCCACTATGAGATTGTGCGAACGCCACGGCTTACCAATGAGTTGTTCTCTAAATATGAGGGCGCCGCGAACTTCATTGCCAATATGCATCATGTTTTCATTCAAGCCCGCGCAGATCCACAACATCAATGGGCTAAATTACATATATAGTTACCAAACCAGATATTAGGGGTATAGTTCAGCAATGGTCGGCTGACTGGTTGAAAGATATAGGGAAAAAACCCTCTATTCCCGTTCCCCTAGCTACCAACCTTGGCGCAGGTACCAGTCAGGCACAACAGCAAAACCCATTAGAAGATAGCGAAGACCTAAGTGATTCGCAGCTGGATGGCGACGACCAGGGTGGAGATGGCGGACAGGACGATCAGGATGAGGAGTCAATCAAGACCATATCAGATCCTAACTCATCAACCAAGCGCAAGTCACCAGAAGCAGCAGAGGTAAACAAGCCGCAGTCCCGCAAAAAGGCAAAAGCGTCGAAGGACAAAAATATTGAAGAAGAAGCCACTATAACGCTGGATGAGTTGGAGCAAGCTCTAGAAAAATCTACTAGAATGCTTACTAAAAAATGGTCAGAGTTTTATGAACTGCATCTTGCTGGGCTCACAAGTATAGCAAACATGGTTTTGGAGCTAAAAGAGTTAGCAGCAAAGTCAGCGACCAGTACTGCGACAAGTAGCACTACAGCAACCGTGCAGTAGGATCTTAGGCAATGGCCAACCAGAGATAACCAAGGCCAAGTATCAAGTGCAGCTCTAATACTAACTGATGCAGACTCTCGATCCCAGATGAGTATGACCGTAGGGATTGATTATACAAAGATGACCATGTCAGAATTGCACCTCTACCAGCTCGCTATTACTAAAGAGATCTATGCACGAGACCAATCGTCCCAAATCCAATTAGAAGACACCATCAGACAAAACAAAATATTCGTAGCACAACTCGAAGAAGTAGCACAAAAGAAGAAAGATGTTGAACATAAAACAACTACACTGATGCAAGCACTGGACGAGGCATGTCGGACCCTTTCTGACTCCGACATACAAGGAGAAGCAGAACTAGAATAGAGAATTGCTAAGCTGAGAGACTATGTCCAGCAGTCTCGCAGCGAGATTGAAAGATTAAAGACAGAACACCAGCACCAGATCGCAGAACTTCAACTGCGCATTCCTCCCGAGACCCCACCAGAGGCCCGAGAACAGCGCCATAGGGACATCAAGGCTTCAGCAGCAAAGATAGCAGATAATATGGCCAGTGCCGCAAAACTAATGGAAGACAACATCGAAGCATGGGCGAACCTCCAGGACCATCCAGATGTAGGTAAGATCCAGGAAACCATTAAGTTGCGCCAGGCTGAATTAGATGTAGTCAGAGTAGAAATCAAGACGCTACCACCTATGCAGAAGATGGCTAAAGTGAAGCGCAGCAAGGAACTTCAGCAGGAAATTGAATCCTGTAGGATGAAGGTAACGCTGTTGGAAAATTCGCTACAGCCACTGGTTGATGAAGCATTGGAATTGAGTAATACTGCAGAGAGCCAGCTCAAACTTTTGAAGAGCTACGACACTTTTGCGCAGGAGCGGGTTAACACAGAATCATCCTCAGTTTTACAAGAGTTGGTGGAAAAGGAGAAAGCAGCTGACGACATACTACACAACCTCAACAGTCGCTTCCACACCCTCGTGTAGAAGATTCTCCCACCAGAGACGTTGCAGAGTGTCCTGGGATGGGCCACTAGTGAGTCTTAGGGGCCTGTTGGGATGCATACTCTAAGTTTTGGTAACTCCGCGGTTGATGAGGAAGTTTGTGAGCGGAGTTACAGGTCAAAACAGTCTTAGGGGTGTCAGGGGTGTCAAGGGAAGTCAAAACCCCTTTTTGTAATAAACCCATGGTTTAAATCCAGGGTTTAGGGTTTTGGGTGCCCATGATTTGAAGCCATGGTTTTGTAATAGCACTATGTATAAATAGGCATTTTTGTAAATAAGAAATGTTAGGTTTTATGATGTAAACAGATTAAGGCGAAGCTAAGGCTGATTTTGTAAGGAAAGGTTAAGTCCCAGCTGTGTGCGTGGATGACCTCTGCAGCTATGTGCGCAGAGGGTTTTGTAAGAAGATTAATGAAATACCTGCAGCTGTGTGCGCAGGGGCTTGCTGCTGTGTGCGCAGCTTTTGAGGACTGAAGGGATCTGCAGCTAAGTGAGCAGATCAAAACTGTGGTTTTGAAGCAAGTTGAATAAACACAGTTTTGTGGATGTAGCCCCTACACTGGGGGTGAACCACGTTATATCTGGTGTCGTGGTTTCTTGTGTTGTTTCTATTTCTGTTGTCTTTGATGCATTAATAACTGTATACATTTGATAAAGTAGATCACTGCTAATAACAAGCTTCGCTGTGAATTCCCTGTAGTGGTTTAAGCAAGTCACGACTGTTTATCTATTTGCGAAGTTGTATATGAATGAATGGTAAATCTTGTAATGATTGATTAATAAGATTATTAAAGGCTAAGGTACATTAATCCCCCTCTCTGCTTGCAGAAACCTGATTCTTGGCACCCCATAGCTGTTTCGGGTGAGACTGCAACCTGCGCGCAGGTTGTTGCCGAAAGGGCCAACACTGTGGGTCTTTTGTTGGTGCGACACAAAAGGATTAAACCCAGGTCTGCCCTATTGCCCAACAGATAGAGAATGATCAAAATGGACCACAACGCTTAAGTGACAGCTAGATGATGGACTGGGCATGCACCATGAGGAAAAACTGAAAAACGTGAAGGATGGATGATCAAAAACGTCTTGCGGCTCCCCAAAAACATGAAGGAAGATGAAAACATGAATGCATGAGGGAATGGGCATATGTTTTCTGGGTGTTTTATTTTGACACATGGATTTTCCCCAAATGGCTCAAGGTTAAACATTCCCCCCCACCCCCCTTATCCTTATGAAATAATGCACCCATCTCATTATTTGTTTCATTGACATAGCTGGTTGTGGGTTTTTAATTAAATTGCATATTTATATGATGTCCAAAATTATAGTGTGTCAGATAGCACAAAATACCATCAGCATCGATTTTATCATTGAAACATAAAATGCTAAATCAATGGTGGGGCTTTTGCCTTGAGCTCCATGCCATGATTAATTACAATATTTACATCATATATATTGAATGCAAATGAGTTCAAAACTGGGGTATTACAAGGCCACATTCTTGCTGCAAATTTGGTATACAAATAAATTCAAAACTTCATAAATAACTCGTGGAAAATGTCTGTTTGAAGCTCACAAAATAGAAGCAAGAGACAAGGCTCTAAATTGGTTCAATTGACTCCCTAAAATTTTCAAGATAATTCAATTCAACAATAAAGCATAAAGGTTGAAGACAAAAATAACTCATGTGATGTGTTTGTTTGCACTAATAGGATGTAATTAAAGAAACTTTGTTGCATTCCTTGTTAGATGAAACCAAATATTCAAATAAAAGAAGAAATAATATAGTCACGGAAAACAATTAAGAATACCAAGATATCTAAAAATATAGTCGCGGAAACAAAATGATAGAATTAGAATTGGAAAATGATATAGTAAGAAAATATTTATTGATATTCAAAAATTGATGTAATGTTCATTTTCCTCTTCAATGGGGTGACCTCCAACATTAGAAGAGATCAGAATACAATAATATTCCCTTGACATCCCATTACATGGTTTCTACTATTATATATAGTTTCTAATTGACCAAAACCTTAACCACCCATTGGACCTTCATTAATGAGGCCTCATCCTCTAACTATTGAAATCTATTTATTGATACCACGCCCATTTATTGATTTCACTCTACTACCTCATGAGGCCTTATTTAATAAATATAGTCCTCATTACATGGAGTAAAAATATATTTAAGTAATTAGGGAAGTTAGTGTGGGAACCTAACATGCCCTTCCCCTTACAAAGAAACCTTGTCCTATAAGTTTGAGATGAGGAAATCAGTGGAGAACCTCTACTAGTTCATATGTAGCATATTTAGGCTATGCATAAGTTTGCTGGATCATAACTCCTTGGATAGTGCACTAGTAAATATGACATAACCTGTTTTCAAAGAAACTGTCTTCATGAAATTTTGGAATGTGGGTTTGAACTTTGTAGTTGTACCCAATAATTAATTCAAGGAAGATGCATGAATGATTGTGTCGTGGTTAGAATAGATGAGTATAAATAATTTGTAAGTCACTATGTTGATATATTTGAATATAGTATAGGGCAAATAAACTTAGGAGCTAAATTCTAGTGGCTCTTCTCCATTTAGTGATGTCCTCTTATATGGTTGAATATTTCCTATTGTTAGCAAAGTGCTTCCTTCAACATAAGGGTTGATCCTGAGTGAAAATCCCTAATTATATCGAACAATATTTGGGATACAGAACCCAATTATATCCAAATTCTAGTTCACAACAAAGAATGAAATAATTGATTTTGGATTTAAAAGAAAATTCAAAATGAAACATGAATATATAGATCATAATATGCAAAATAGAACTTTCTTTTCCTATCCTAGCTAGGAAAATGAACCTATTTATAGAAAATGCAAAACATCAATCACAATCTTGTGCATATTTCTATTCATGCAAAAATATAAAATAAATAAAAGAGATATGCAAACTTAGTAGAAAAATTATAAATTGAAAATAGTCTCCATGTATTTTCTAGAAGCAACCTTACATCAACATGAAGAGATGTTTCCTACTATGGATAGCACACTATCAAATATGTTTCCATATCTGTCCTCAAATATTTCTTCCATTTTATCGAAGTCATGAACTTGTGTTTCGACCTCCCTTTCCCCCGCCATTTAAACAATTTTGGTGGGTTAACTACGTGGTCTACCTCACTGATGGTAGATGGAAAGTTTATTGTCTGACTTGTCTTCCACAGTACGTAGACATGTTCTTCTCCAATGCATAAAAGGAAAATAAGCATGAAAACACACACCTTTCCTCCCATATAAAATTCTCTATCGGTGGTTTCGTGATTAGGAGGAGTAGTTTTCCCCTATTTCCTTTCTCTGAGCAGAATTATTCTCCCCCTGCCACATGGAAGGAGGTAAAATTATTTTTGGTACAATATCAATCTCCCTCTCATGCATGTTGTGGGTGCAAAACTCTTCTCTACCATAGATCCATTTACCCTTCATCCTCGGTCGTCAATCACGTCCAACCTTTAACCCTTTGCAATTATCATTCTGCTAATCATCTACCTTTTTTCCTATCGCACAAATTCTCCTAGTAGATCCAAGGTATGTTGTCAATCTCTTTCCCCTTTTATCACACTCCATTGATCATTTTTTTCTTTTAATTCCTTCGAACGACTATTTTTCCAATCTATTACCTCCTTATCCATTTAGTATCTTCGTCTGGAGGACTCCTTATCCATTTTCAATATTTCCATCTACCAAATTTAAACTATAAAACATTTCACCCTTTAGCACAAGTGCAAATTTCCATTAATATATCCTCTTTACTCTTTTATCGCATAGTCCCATGGGAAAAAAAACCTTGGTCTCACTTTAAGAACCCATCCTATCATCCATCAATCATTATTGGTTTTTCTCCCTCCTCCAAGGATTCTGACTAAGGTACAGTTCCCTCTACTTAGTGAAATAAATCTCAAGATATTGTCCCTATAGATAAGAGCTCAATCGGGAGCACCTGCGACGCAGATGAAGTCTCACCTGATATATCTCTCTTGATGGGTAACTTCCAGAACCATGTTTCAACATTTGTGTGGGGGATTTATAGTACTTTGGTCCCTTACCAAGGTTCTCAACGAAGTCTATGGGTAGATTATTTATTCTTAATGTGATCAGTTAGACTGCAACCCAGCTTCTCTTATGCGACTTATTATATCAACAATATTTATGCAACATAATCGTATTCAATGGATATATTGGGATTGATATACATCTATTCATTTGTAAGAAAATATACAATCAACCATTCAATGCAACATTCATACAGATAACACACACACATTCAACATTCACACATATATGCAAGATATAATGTGGAAACCCATCCAGGAAAAAACCACAAAGGTGTTCTTCATCTGGCATGAGGAAATATATTCACCTTTCGTCTGTGCACTACATTGCATACTCTGTTCTAGATCTTCTTCTCTATCTTGACAGACTCTTCCTATCATGCTCTCTTCCTACTTAGATTTACTAATGATCTGCACACAACCTGGATCAAATCAACCTCTTCTACTCTTCTCCACACTCAACTACAAATTATTCAACTTATATGCATTGAGAAACACTAACATACAACATATAGAGCCAATAACTGAGAAGCTATAGTAGTGAACCCAACAGTCTAGAAGCTGACCCACATACATCTTAGGTTCCTTATTTTATATACTCAATACAGACTCATTACATACTCGTTTTATGTCACTTTCTTAGCCAACTTCCTATATCCAGGGAACATGATGTCTTTCCTATTCTAGTAACACCTAATCAAGAGGCACTAATAGCCTGACTTACAAAGATACCTTCATACATGTGGGTTCCACCAACTCTAGCTAAACTCGTACCCATGATCGTTAAGGCCTATCACTTTTTAAGCATTACACCTTAATCTCATTTTCTAGCCATTATGAAACTCACACACCTTCTAATACTATTATTCTGTTGCACCTTCCCTTATCTCACTCCTCCTTCTATTGTGACTTCCTTTTCTGGCACAACTTCCTCTTCTATTGTGCCTCTTCCTTCTCTTTCCTTCCTTTTACTACTTCTGTCACAACTTCCTTTCTCTTCTTCCTTTTCTTTCGCTACTTCTATCGCATCACCTTGTTCTTCTTCTTTATCTCTTCTCCATACTTAGGTAGAATTCTAAGTGAATTATACCTTCCTATCCCTAGGCCCAATAAGCCCCCAACACTCACCTATGGATTGTCCTGAGTTACTCGAAGCTATTCCTCCATGTCTTTTCTTGCAATGAATTTACTCTGAAAATATTCCATGACTTTCACGATTCTCTCTGCTTCTATGCGCACCTCTTCCTCTATCTTCTGCAATTGTTCCACAAGTTTGGAACTGACATGTTCCAGCATTATCATTTCTACTGATGTACCTTCTCTTATGTATGTTGTTTCTAACATCTGCTACTAATTTTTTTCTTTCTTCTATCGGGTAAAGTTACTTTTTTAGAGTAGTAGGATGGACGAGATGGGAGACTTATCAATATCACCAAATCTCCTTGTTTGCATTTCTAGCTTTAGCTTGAACTCATCCCAAGGTTTTCCTTCTCTTCTTCATAATTTTTCTCTTTATCAATATTGGTTGAATATGCAACATCAATATAAACCTTGGAGCTCACAATAGTTGGCAAGGCCACTTAGTGTCTATATATTTTCATTTCCCTGCTACTTGTAAAGTCTTCCATCTCATTGACATCTTACCCTTTCTTATTGGAAACATCATCACTCCTTATGTTTTTAGTGTTTTGTAGAGAAGATGGTGATAATGGTGGTCTGGGTTTCTATTTTTCACTATCTGAACACTCATTCAGACATGCGGGTTTTAGTAATGGATACCATGCATTGTGGAAACTAGTTCCATAGTTTTATCCAGCGGCTTCGGTGGGATGTCCTTTGGATCTTGTATTCTATCTGATGCTTATTCATTATTTCTCAACAATGTTGAGACATTGTTTGTCTTGCAGGAACCATAACACTTCCTCATTTCCAACCCTAGGAAACGGGTTCCTCTCCTTAGTGAGAGGAGGACTGGAACTAGATAAGTTTCCAATCGCATCCTTGCTTGCAATGGACCATATCCAACAACATTTTTATCAAACATAACAAGTATAACAACTTCACTTGAAGAGCCCTCAAGGGCACTAGAACTAAAGCTCATAGTCACCATACTTCTCCAACAGTCTTTCTTCAGCTCTAGGTGTTCCAAATAGCAGTCCGTTGTGGAATTATATGACAGTTAATTTGAATGCAAGGGAAAGCAGAAGGATTATCTGGGTGTTGAATTTGTCAAATATTCACATGCACAATCATTCAGTAGTGTCTTGACAGCACGATCTGTCACATGGGCCACATTTACGAGTATTATGTTAACGTTTCCAACTATGCCACCCATTTTTTTATGATGTCATGATACTTATGGTTGGGGTGACCATTAGATTCTTCTGGTATCTACGAACTTAATCACTAGAAGATGTCATGTGAACTAGTTCTTTAAGTATTGTGCCGAAGTCACATCCTTTCAAGCTCATCAAGTTTCTTGTCGCTCTCCTTGGTACTTGGATTTCGTATTATTTTGTTTGTTTTCCCTCTTCTTTTTGTTTTGTATATGCGACCTAGTTACAGTTATCAAAATAAGTCTTCAGTCAACTCCCATTGATGAACCCTATGACCTATGTCCCACATAATTTCACTAACTTCACTTCTCCTTCCTCACTGATTTCCTTAACGACATACGGTCCTATCCAATGTCTTTTCATCTTTCCCAAATGCTTGAAAAATTTGTTGTCATACATAAGAACAAGGCCTCTGACTTCAAAATGATTTCTCTTAGTAGGTATATCATGCCATACCTTTTTCCTTTTCTTTTCTATGTTATGGTGAAATCCTGCAACAAAGCATTCTTCCTCCAAGTGGATTAGTTGAAATAATCTCTCTTCTATGGTATCAACACCTGTTATTTCGGTGATCACAACAACTCTTAAACTTGGTACAATGTATTCCATAGGAATGACAACTTCTTGTCCATATACCAACCTCAATGGTGTCTAACCTGTAAAATTATTATATGTTCTTCGATATGCCCATGGTACTACAGATATATTCTTATCCCAATCATCTCTTCGCACATTGCAGACCTTTGTTAGCATATTTTCCAAAATCTTGTTAAATGCTTCGACAAGTCCATTTTCTTGAGGGTGATATGGATTTGTTCTTCTATGCTGTATTTGGAATTGATCAGTTCGTTCTTAAATCAATTGATTAACAAAATGTGTACCTCAATATTTGATCAAAATCTTTGTGCAACCAAACCTTGCCACAACATTTTCAAATAATAATTTTGCAGCTGTCGTAGAAGCACATTCCTTCACTGGAGTCACTTCTTCCCATCTGGTTAGGTAATCTATCGCAGTGATAATATACCTTGCTCCTGTGCACTTCCCTATTGGAATGATAGGTCCTACGAAGTCAAAAACCCATCTATCAAATTCCTATAATGTTATCTGTGGTAATAATGGAATTTCATATCTTAAGGATGACTTCCCTATTCTTTGATAGATATCATAGTTGCAACAATAATCCTGGGCATCTGCATGCATAGAGGGCCACCATAATCCTTCCTGTAATATCTTGCAGACTATTTATTTTTCCACATAGTGACCTCTTGCGACACCGGCATGTGCTTCACTTAATATCATCGGTCGCTCATCTTCTAACACACAACGTTGAAGTATCTCATTAGGGCCCATTTTATACAAGTGTTGAGCAATCAACTGGAAATCTGCAGCTCACACTGCCAACTATTTCTTCTGTGCAGTGGTAAACTCAGTTGGCGCATAACCTGTACTAAGAAATTGTATGATATATTTATATTGATCATCAAGGATAGTTATCGCAAATAGTTGTGCATGGGGAAGATTATATTCCATCCTAGTGGGTTCTTCTCCACTTTCAATCCTTGATAGTGGATGGTCCCAAATTTAAGCGATCGAGTTTAACAATTATCTAGAAATTAAATTCCTGGAAGAGGAGAAGCCACCAACATATCCCCCCCCCAACACTGGGTTATTGACAAAATATTTCAACACAGAATGGTGAGTGTACATCTTGAAATGTCCGCCCAGTAAATAGTGTCTAAATTTTTGTAGCGCATATACCATCGCTATTCCTTCTCTCTCCGTCATGGTATAATTTTTTTTTTTGCAGTTCATAACTTTCTTCTAGCAAAGGTGATGGGGTGATCAATTGATCCTTCACCCAGATGCATCAGTACCACACCAAGTGTGATAGATGACGCGTCAACATGAAAATGGAATTATTTTTTCCAATATGGAAATACAAGTATTGGTGCAGTAGCCATCTTGTTCTTCAGCTTGTTCAGACTCTCTTAACATTCTTCTATCCACTAAAACTTAGTGTCTTCTTTTAGCAGTCTCTCCATCGGGGCAGTCACCTTCGCATATCCCTTGATAAACTTCATGTAGTATCCCATATTTCCTAATGTTTCTCTTAACTTCTTAACCATGGTAGGTGGTGGTAAGTCAAGGATGATGGAAATTTTGGTTGGATCGACCAATATTCTGTTGCAATAGACCACATGGCCTAAGAGAGCTCCGAAAGGCGAACAAAAAATAAACTTTCTCAAATTTAGGGAAATTTGATATTGGCGGCATCGTTCCACCATCATTCTAAGACTCTCTATGTGATCTTTTACAAGACAAAATATTCTCCAGACGTCAAAGTAGACTTCAATAAATTTATGTATAAAATATTTAAACACAACAAATACAGTTCTAGAAAAAATTGTAGGCACATTCTTGAGTCCAAAGGGAATTACCGTGTACTGGTGGCATCCCCACTCCATCACAAAGGTAGTCTTGTTTTGATACTCCTTTTAAATTCTTATTTGATGGTATCCCAAGAATCCATGCATGGATGAATACATTTCTTGTCCTCCAACATTCTCGAATACTTCATCTATGAGTGGAGTCAGAAATGGACCATGAAAACATGCATCATTTAATTTCCTCAGGTCAACACAAATTATCACTTCACCTGAAGTTTTCTTCAATAAGTTCTATCACACCTTCCTCTAGAATTCAGTCAAGTTCAGCTTTAAATTTTTCTTTGTAGCTCAATTTTAATATGTATGTTCGTTGTTTGGTCGAATTTGCATCGGGCCTCAAAGGTATCTTCATTTCACCGAGGTCCTCGACTATGCCTTTCATCTCAGAAAATTTTGTAGGGAACATATCCTAAAATTCATGCAGTAAGTTAGTGATCTTTCTTGTAGTCTCATCATCCCAGTAGTCTCCTATATTGGAAAAATTTGGGTTTTCAGAACAGCCAATATTTACTTTCTTGACTTTGATTGGATTTAGGAATTGGTCACTAGACATACCAGCTCCTTCCACTACACGCATACCTTCTGAATCAGGTATGTTTATCTCAAGTTGATCATCATCATCAGATTCTTCTGTAATATTGTAACATTCCATCCAATGGTGTACTATCATGGTTCATTGATGGAATTTTGTGGTTGGGATTGGGATTTCTTCAAATATATTTTCCTTCATTTTATGTAGTGCAACATCAATTGTGGGATGTTCACTTGCAAATTCAAATATATGGGCGAAGCTTGCAACTAAATATTCCCATTCGAAAGTTCCTCTTTGTAGCTCCACTGATGTATACCAAATTCTTGGTATCATTTCCAAAGTGTGGATGAAT
>LPNX010943803.1:140688-158836 GCA_001517045.1 Pseudotsuga menziesii
ATCTAATCCTCCAGTAATCGTTGACATTGTGGCCACTCAGAGATATATTTTTAATGTGTACCCCACCATTTTGTGGGCATACCTTTCAGCACAAAGTCCAAAGAGGACAATTGCTGTGATTCTGTAACTTTTTCTTCAAACTCCACCTAAAAATATGCAAGGTTGGGTAATCCTTCATACGTAGATAGATGGATTTCTTAAGCTCCTACTCTTTGGACAGATTTTATGATTCTTTCGCATTTTCTCATGGAGACTTCATGTATCCTGTTCTGCTAATTTTCCATGGCATCACATGAATCAAATGTGCATGAAATTACACTCAACCAACTCAAATTTCCATCAGCTATTGGATTTGTATAGTATTCTCTTTAAGACATGATATTATACAACCGATCTAGGTAATTTTCTTGGCCTTCAATATTTACTGGATCGCCATATCTCTACCCTTCAAGCAGATCATTTGGTGCAACCACCCCCACTTTAGAATCTTCAAATGATGAGAACCATTTCTTAAAGCTTATAATAGTTTGGTTGTCTATTTCCCAATCGATTCCTCGTAGTGGAGGATAGGGTTTGTGTCATTGACAATGTCGATTACTTCAAATTATGCATAAGTTCTTAATCCTTTGACTTCTATAGGAACTTGAGTTAGTCTACCAACTGGTAGAACCTTCGACCGGTTCATAAGCCATAGTTGAATGGGAGACCATTCCAATCACAGTCTATTCATGTTCTCCAATGTTTGTGTTATCAATATGTTAACATTCGATCCCAAATATAATATGATATAATCCATATCATATTCTCCTATATGTGTAGTCATTCACATTTCTCGTCATGTTTTTCGTCTCTTCCCGATATGGTTAACTCTTTTTTCAGGTCGTTGGTTGTCTACAGTTTCTTCTATTAGTGCTTCCAGTTACATGACAACATATTTATCATTGATTAGTGCTAAACAACTTTTGAAAAATTCTTTAATATTACTAACCTTTTTCATTGGTTTCTTCCTGATTAACTGTTCAAATCGTTTGGGAATGGTCTTGAATTTTCCATATGTCGACAGTTGATTACCATCAAAAAGATTTGGTTGCGCATCCAAGAAGACCTATTTCTCCTTCTGGACATCTAAAGGGGCTTTCTTCTGTGCCGCAGGTCTCACCTGGGGTTTTCCTTGTTGTGTATTATGGTCTACACTTGTTGCAACACCTCCTCTTGTAACCACAAGGATGTGAGGTTCTCTTAGCTCGAAAGAAATAATTTGAATGTTATGGTTGGGTTTCATATTCTGATTCTACAATGGATAAGGATTGTTGACAGTTCAATCCTATCATTTGGAAATTAGTTGTAGACATTGTTCAATAGTGTGGTCAAAAAATTTACAATATCTACATGTTTTTGCAGGACTTTGGCATCTCGGGAAAAATTACCTAGCTTCCCACAATTATAACATATGACTTGGCCTCTTCCACGACCAAAACCTCCTCCTCCTTGTTGTTGTCCTTGGCCTCAAAAATTTCCACCCCGCCTTTTGTGAGGGTATTTTTGTTGTAGTGGATACTAATTTTACTGGTATTTTGGTTGAGGGTACTGTGGTTGTTGATATTATGGTGGTGGATACTGAGCAGGCTGATACTCAGGATGCGCTCGAGCTTTCATTTTCTCATCATTTTTCATCAGGTAGGTATCCATCGTCTTTTCCTACAGCAGCTGAAGTTCTCTGCAGTCTTTTTCATAATGACCTACTAATTTACAAAATTTACAATACAGACTAGCTGGTGAACTTACAATATTCTGTAAATATAGGGAGTATTCAAACTTGTGGCCCCTAGTTTGGCATATTCTACACCAAAGCATCCCTTGGGTGTTTATCGGATTTGGCACTCTTGCTACGACGTAGTTCATGCGCGTTGGGAAATTGTCTTTATGGTGTCCATTTGTTCTACATATTGTAATACTTATTCTTGAACTTCCTTGCCTCTCTTAATGTCCTAGAGCTACACCATAAGGTTGGCCAGCTGTGACTGAATTTGCATCATTCATGTGCCGCTATCTCCAATCGGCCAGGATTCGAGCTTCATTTCTATCTCCAAAGATTATGTATGTGACACAATATTCGGTTGCATCAACAACATTCAGATATGCAGAAACAAGGCAACAATAAACTGCTCCTTATGCTTTCCATCTGACATTTGGAATCTCACTTTGGCCATCAATATCTTAAATCTCTGGTCACAGTCGTAGACATATTATGTTAGTATATGTTTAATTTCTTTGATTTGAGTAATGCACTGTGATTCAAACTTTTACTTCCTAAACTCATTTACCATGCCCACTTTAATCTTGTCCAACATTTTATGGACAACTCCTACTGTCACTATGGAAAATTTCATGTACTACTCAAATGCACAACCTTTGATATTCGTTATCATCTGTGCTTCTTTTATATTCTCATCATGGATCTACAACATAGTCCACATAGCTTCACAAAGGATCCAATGTTGTTCTGGGTCCTGTTGGCCTGATTTTTTGACCTAGGCCAATAAGGAGGTTTTGCCCACACAATCAGCTTAAAGCAGCGTCCAGTGTGTTTGGATTAGCAAAACGTCACAGGTTATGGTCCTGCTACCAGCTGATTTTTCTCTTAAGGAGAAAAATAAAATCAGCAAAATCTAACTTATCCTAATGTTATTTCTACTTAAGTGAATCCTATAATTAGTTTTAACTATCTAATCTTCTAATCTATCTTATGATTGCTTTCTTAAGGAAAGAGTCCAATTTTGAAGAGTTTTTCTGAATTTAAAGACTTGTAAAAGGTACGCTAAAATTATACAAATTGATTTAACAGCTGTTAACTGAAATATACTAAAATAAAACTTAACCTGAACTATTCTAACTATCCTATCTCAGCTGAGAGCATGTCTAGATACTAGATTAATTATTAATAAATAATAGATGAACAAAAAGACAAATTGCACAATTTAAATGGAAACATTTAAATTATACATAATAAGTCATTCTGTTATACAATACCGGAGCAGAAAAACTAAAAATAAACAGTTATTCTAGTTTTCTGAAATTAATTAATAATTAATGATCAACATGGCTATTTGAATCCAAAGATAATGTCTAATATAAAATCACTGTAAAAATACAAATGATATTTTTAACAGATAGAAGTGTAAATCATTATAGCTTAAGTTTATAGTAAAAATAGTAATAAACACAATCATAACGATATATTTATTCAAAACGCGATATTGAGCTGACAAAGTGAAAATTGTAATTAAACACAAGTATAACAAAGCATACTGTATTAATATTAAGATAGAAGATAAGATGCTCAAATATATAATATATCCAAAATAGTAATACCAGTAATGACATCGGTCTGTAGATGTCTAGTTGTATCTCACATCCAAAGTTTCAACTTCAGGAATGAAACAACACTAGCAACAAAATATATTTCAAGCATGGTTTTCTTCCAACACTCCATCCTCTAGTTCATCAAAATTCCTAATCTTATATAATACTATGATTTATTTTTCCCCATTAATGCAACGTGCAATATTATAGGGTTCCTATAACTATAAAGAGAATCGAATATCTTTTATTAAACACCTGTCACTATAAACAGAAAAACGACTGGCCTGAATGTTTGCTGATTAGAGGTACTTGGTAAATTCGTGGCCATTGTTGAAACTCTAGCAATCAATAAACGGCCATGTTTCCCAACCAACACATTAACAACATCCTGAAACTCTGGAGAAGAGTGATAACATATTCACCTGCGTTTAACAAACGAAGTATCTCATTAAAACCAATAAAAATAAATACAACAAAATAAACTAAGATTTAAATGTATGCCTGTAAAATCTATGATTTTACAGGCATGCATAACCAAAATATTTATTACCTGTTTTACATCGACACAATCCATGCACTTTGAAAAGAAAAATGAGAATAACCATCAAGTTTTACTTTGAAGAGCAACTACTCTTCGTGCTTCAACTAATTTGGCCTTTAACCTGATAATATTTATGTTTTGTTTTTCAATTCGTTCAAGTAGGTGCTGATTCGTACCTATTATTGACCTCTTTGCTTTTTCATACTGATTCTTTTTAGCACTTATTTCTTTCTATCTGCTGATCCAATCCAGCAACTCCTCTCTAAATGTTCTATTTTCTTCTTCTACCAATGCTGCACTAGACAGGAAATGCTTAAGTTTATCCTTCAACTCTATAATCTTGGTCTGATATGCCTTATCTAGTACATGCTGAAGAGTTTCTTCTTCATTGGATACCTGAGGAGAATTAGGGCTATCAATGTTTTGACTAGATGACTGGGGACTGATAAAGGATGGTTCAGGGTCTACAATGCAGGTGTCCATACATGGTTGACTGACCTCGACCTTGCCCAATTTTGCACCATTACCCTTTACAAAAGTAGGATTATTTACATGAATAGTATCAGGGGTCGATGATGGAATGTCATCTTCAATATGGACGACTGTAGGCTGAGTATCCTGTCGATTAGCCATAGGACCCGAAATTATATGGGCATTGTTCATGCTTCTGGTAATCCTCTTTGAAAACACAAGATTATCTGACTCAAACCTTCCTTTATTGCAGCATACTTGAGCTAGATGATCAAGTTTATACAAAGACTCTTTACCATGTTTACAAAGGTTATCTGGCTTGGAAAGATTTTTACAATCAACAACTTTACTAGTTTTGCTTTCGGTTAATCTTTCTTCTATTTTTGCCGATTCAAGACTGCTTTAGAGAAACAGGGGACTATATTCCCGTCATCATCATTACTAATCCCAGTGTTTATGGGTAGACTGACTTCCCTAAACCCTTTTCCCTCTGATATAGTTTCAGTAGCATCATTGACCTCATACTTTATAGTTTTTCGTTTCTTACGAATCTTTGGGGAGGGGTTCGGCCAGTATTGAGTCGGCCCCAAATGACAGTCAGTTAAAAACCCATCCCATGACTTGCCATTTAAAGACAATTGATGTTGCACTATAATTTTGATTAATCCGTGGTGAAAAAGACTTCTGTCAGGGTTATTAAAACTTCTAACCGCCTGTGACGTCTTCTTCAAACTTTGCCACAAGTAAAATGGTAAATTAAGTCGACAAACCTGTAATGCTAATAGGAGCCTTAAATGGTAATAGTGTAAATGGGAGAAAAGTCCATCACAGGACACATACCTGACCAGAATTTCATAAAAGGCTCTCCATTCGGGCTTCAAGAACTTGACAGGGACAACTATCTTCAGTTTATTATTATCTGGTAATGGCAGCAGCAGAGATAAACACCTTTTGTTATTAACCTTACCACCCTTGAACCAACATTCTCCAACTTGCGGGAGCTTTGTCGCTTCGGCGATTTTGTCTTCATTAATAATGAACTTAAAACCCCCTATCTACACAACGTCATCTTTTAAATTCATGGCAAATAGTCTGGTCACCTCTGCGTGATGGCCATCAAAACATTTAAAGAATTTCCCCCACCCAATTTTCTCAAATTGCAAGGCTACCTTCTTGTCTGCCTCTATGAGCTCTGAACCAGAAATTTCGAAATGGTTTAACGCAGCCATAACCTCCTCAACACTACCCTGGTTTCGGAATGGACTGAATGGCGATGTGAAGAGAGAGGGAATAGGTATCCAAGTGTATGACATGATGTGCAAACTTCACATGCTTTGAATCTGACAGAAATGAGCTCTCTGGACTTGGCCATTTTTAGCTGAACCTTAGTAATGATGAGTGCTACAGCCAACATTATATTATAATGCATGCATGTTTAAACACAACTTAGCCATGACTATCAGTGAAATTGAACTAAATCGATATACCAGGGATCTTGTGATTGACGGATCATAAATTCAAGCATTGATTATAGACAGTGGTCAATAATGAACTCGTACATCGTAATGAAATGGAATTACTATCAACATTCAATCCTGTTAATACGATGCATCAATATGTTCACAGCTATTGGTTTATCATGAGGTGCAAGCCACATCTCTATGCCAACTCAGTGATCCAAGTGACAAGCATTATCAATTTGACACATGGCTCTCGTAAACTCTGTCAATTAATGGTCTTCTCTAATTTTAGCGTGAAAGGTGGTAGCATCCAAGGTGATATAGTAACGAAGTCATATACCCTAGTGTTTAGCATGACAACTAGCAAATGGCTTGATTTAATATCTATGTCATGTATATACATAACATTTCTCAAATCTATATTAAAAACTTTTCAAAACCTCGAATTTGATAGGATAAAAGAAAACTATAGTATATGAAAATCTCCATATGATACTCGTTTATTTACTAATTACATATACACAATTTTCACAAAGTCATGGTAAGGTATTACATAAAATATGAACTTTAGGTTAAATAAACCACCTTTTAGTTCTAGGAGGTTAGAATTTATAATACCTCATCCATATCCAGCTTTAAATAGAGCCAAGATGTGTTTTGTTGATTTCTCTTTGGCATACCATCTTTTCAAGTTTCTTAAATCATATATAATCATATAAATTTAACTTAATGATTGAATTGATTATATAAAAGTTATGAAACTGACTTATTAAACTGACAGCTGCTAATGCCAATTTCACGAACATGTTTTCACCAAATTCTAATATGTCATTTTACTCTTCTTTGATTGAGAGTACCTTCAGAATCAAAGATTCTGAAGGTGCTCTTTTATAATTTTCATTTGGTAAATCATATAAACGAGCTAATCTCCCTACATCTTATTGAGAAATGAAGGGGTTGTTGCTGATTGGCAACAAATGGTGACAACCTGGGCGAACCAGTTATCTCTGATTATACAAAATGATAAAAGCAAAATCTTAAAACCTGTTAAAAACAATAAAAATTTATTTATCTACATAAACCATTATTTATTCATATTCATAACAATAACTCAGAAATATTTCATCTTTTGAAACAGAAATTTGATTAGGGATAAACTTAGAAATATCTTGGTCGAAACAAAGTACTTCATAGTAAAAATAACCTATACCATCAACATAGAGTATAGAAATCTACTTCTCTGAAAACTTTCCAGAATCTGTTCCGTAACATAATGATTTTCTTTTTGTTTTGTTTTGTTTTCTTTTAAAACAATAATTCTGCCTGAAGACTACTATCTGGGTATGGTAACCCAATGTGATAGTATCATTCATGAAGGCTGTCTGAAATAAGCAAGCTGACTCGTGATGAGACCTCTTGTCTTTTAATTTTTTAAATCAAAAGCCATCACCCCGGTGATCAGAAATGAAGTTATTCCAGACAGCACTGATGATCATGATTAGGCCGGCTCGTGATGAGACCTCCTATTCTTCAGTCAAAAGTGATGTTTTTATTTCAATTTCATCTTTTAAATTTCATAAAATGAGAGATCATTACCCAGCATGGTGACCAAACGGTAATGTCAGTCATTAATATCACCAGAAAATGAATCAGCTGGCTCGTGATGAGACCCCTTATCTTTTGGTTTTTAAACCAAAAGCCATTACTCGTTTCCTAATAATGTCATACTAGTGATATTTGTGATTATGATCGGACCGACTCATTACTGAGACCTTTCGTCTCTCACTTTAGCATTTTATTGACTGGAACAAATCCTAAATAGTTTTCAGATGGTAAATACTTTTCTAAGACTGATGATAGATATTTTTAAGATTTTTTCAGAAGTACAAGCTTCGAAGAAGATATTAAATAACCTATCCCCACTTTTATAAGGAAAATAAGAAGATGAAGAATAATCCGAGGAACACTTACAGAATAAAAACAATGAAGGTCTTTTGCAGATTTTAAGAAAATTTGATCATCCTAAACAAATTTTGAAAGATTGCGGTCTAGTATCATAATTTTTTAGGCTGATGAGTAAATTGATTTTATTTATTTACATTTATTTATACAGTTGTTAACTAAACATTGCTGACTGATTATATACAAATATTTGACAGTCTGAAATATTTAACTTAACAGAATTAAAACTAGCTGAAATAATCAGCCTGATGAATTATAATTTCAGTTTATATACAAAAACATAAATTTATTTACAGACAGGAAACAAATTATATACATTTTAAGTCAAAAAATATTAACAGAAATATTGTTTTAGAATCAGTCCATTCACCGGGAATGTTTCGGACTGACGTTCAAGTGTTTGCAATCGAAAGGTACTTGGACCTATTTTCTCAAAAATAACATAAGGACCTAACCATAGTTTCTAAAACTTAGTATGATCTCCCTTTTCGTCGTGAACTTTATCCCATTTTAAAACTAAGTCTCCCACCTGAAATTCTCGATTGGAACTGAAAGACTGGTCAAACCATGATTTCACAATCTGTTGATGTTTTGCAAAGTGTTGTTTTGACTTTTCTCTTTCTTCCTCCAGTTTTAGCAAAGTATTAATTCTTTTTTCCATTGCTGCACATTCTTCATCTTGAACAAACTGAGCTAACTGTAATGAAGGTAAGAACAGATTTGGCGGTAAAATAGCCTCAATTCCATATACTAAGAAGAATGGTGAGTTACCTATTGCAGCCTTAGGAGTTACTCTGTCTGCCCAAAGGGCATTGACCAATTCTGTATGCCAATTATGGTGGTGAATTGAAATAGTTCTTTTGAGAATTTTTAATAAATTTTTGTTGTTGATTCAGCTAAACAATTCCCATGCGGATGATAGTTAGCTGAATACCTTATTCTTATTCCCTTCTCTAACGCAAACTGAGTTAAATTGATTGATGAAAAATATGAAGAATTATCAAAGACAAGGGAATCTGGGATACCAAATCTTGTTATCATAAAGAATTCCAAAAATAATATAACCTGATTGGTATTTACAACTTTTAATGGTGCAGCTTCCGCCCAATGAGTAAAATAATCGGTTGCAATTATTATATATTTGTGTTGCATAGATGAGGGATGATTTATTGGACCTACTATATCAATACCCCATTGCTGAAAGGGTCTTTCAACGGAAACAGGTTGTAAAGGAAAAGTAGGTTTTTTAACCCTTCCCGCAGCAAGCTGACATTCTTGGCATTTTTTGACAAAAGTATAGGAATCTCGAAATAAGGTGGGCCAATAATAACTAGCCTTGAGAATTTTGTGTGCAGTGGTCTCTCTGCCAAAATGACCTCCTGCTGGTCTAGAATGTAATTCTTTCAGAATTACTTCTGTTTCATCCTTATCTAGACATCGAAGGTATACTCCGTCTGAACTTCTCCGAAAGAGGATATTATCAATTAATAAGTAAGGAACAGACTTCAATCTGAGTGCTATTTTCTTCTTCGGTTCTAAGTAATCAGGGGCAGCCCCATTTTCCAAAAGTATTCGTATGTCTGTGTACCAGGAATCTTGAGGTGGTGGATAAAAATACATTTCCCTGGTAAGTAAAACCTCATCAATGACAGTTTCAGCTTTATCATCAGGTAAGTGTGCAGCTTCAACAGCTAATTTGCATAATCCTTGACCTTTAACTATCATTGAAAGTTTAATCTCTAAGTCATATTCTTGAAGAGCTGTCATCCAAGGTTCCCTCTTTTCACCTAAGTCCTTTTGTACTAACAAGTTTTTGACTGAGGAATAAGGGACAATTATTTTCGTTTTAGATTTCAGTAAATATGGACGAAAATGTTTAACAGCTTTAAAAACAACAAAGGCTTGCTTATCGACTTCATGGTAATTAAGTTCAGCACCTTTGAAGTTTGAACTCATGAAAGAAATTGGGACTTCGTTATTCTGCTGATTTAATTGAGTTAAAACAGCTGCATATGAAATATCAGAAGCAAAAGTATACAATATGAAATATTTATTAAAATCTGGGCTTAGAAGGCTAGGAGCTTCTGAGATGGCTTCTAAAATTTTCTGAAATGACTCTTTTTCAATTTGTCCCCAATTAAAAACAGCATCTTTCTTAATCATTTTCTGCAAAGGACGTATAATTTCAGAGAAACTGGGAATGAATCTCCTAACAAAATTTATTTTGCCGAGAAATGACTGCATTGCTTTCTTACTAGAAGGATAAGTTATCTTTGAAATGGCTTGGGTTCTTTCAGGATCAATCATGATTCCGTGCTTTGAAACCATGCAACCTAATAAGATACCTTCTGAAACAACAAATATTGTCTTTTTAGGATTTAAGGATATTCCAAATTTTCTGCATCATTCAAATACTTTTCTAAGATGATTAAGATGATCAAGTCGATGTTTAGAATATACAGTAACGACATCCAAGTAGACAACAACTGAATGGTTGATTAGACCTCTAAAAGCAATATCCATTGCCCGTTGAAAGGTTGCTCCTGCATTGATTAACCCAAAGGGCATCTTGCGGTAGGCATATGTTCCCCATGGAGTTCTAAAAGCAGTTTTCAATTGATCATCTGGGGATACCAATATTTGGTTGTATCCTGAGAAACCATCAAGGAGAGACAGTATCTCAGACCCAGACACCTTTTGAAGAATTTGTTCCATGGGAGGAACAGGGTAATTATCCTTCTCATAAGCCTTATTCAAATTTCTAAAATCTACACATAATCTAATATCCCTGTTTTTCTTCCTAACTAGAACTAAGTTTGCTACCCATTGAGTATGCCTGATGGGGAAAATGATCTTGGCAGCTAGCAATTTATTCAATTCCTTTTTTATTGTTGGTTCTAATGACGGGTGATATTTCCTTAACTTCTATTGAAAAGGTTTTGACTCTTGTTTAATTGGAATTATATGTTGCATGATTTGAGTGTTGAAGGTTTTCAGGTCATCATATGTCCAATCAAAGATATCTTTAAATTCCTCAAACAATTTTATGAAAGCTCTTTTTTCTACAGAGTTGCAATCTATTCCAAGATTTATAGTTTGGGGATTTAGTTTTGTTCCTAAATTGATGGTGTCATACCTCATTCGAGAGCTGTTAGTTTTACAATTAGGAACAGACCTAAACTTATCCTGCAGATCAAAAAACGTTTCTAATCTTAGTACTGAATTAGGGACTGGTTTTACCTGTTCAAAAGCTTTTTCAACTGAAAAAAAATCATTTATTACTAAAAAATCCCACATATTTTCATCATGAGTGACTTCATCTATCGCTGAATCTTTAAAGGTATCCTCGTTCATCAGAAAATTCAGTACCTGCACATCATTGTAAAATACATGCCAGTTAAAAATATTATCAGGTATGGACGGACTAAAAATCAATTCAACAGAAAAGAAAGCTGGTGTAAGATTTTCTAACGGAACTAACTTTGATGCTACGTTTGCCAACAAATCTGCTTCTTGATTTTTACTTATAGGAACAGAATTAATGTTAAATGTGTCAAAATGTGAGATAAGGTTCCATACCTCTCTTTGGTAACTCTGTAAATGTTCAGATAAACAGTGAATGGAGTTACGAACCTGTCTAACAATGATCTCGGAGTCGCTGTATACAAGTAACTCTTTGATGCCCAAATCAATTGCCTTTTTCAAACCTTGTATTAAAGCTTCATATTCCACCATATTATTCATACAATTAAATTCCATTCTACAAGCTATACATGTTTTATTTCCCTGAGGGTCCACCAGTAGGCAACCAGCTCCTGCTCCTTCTTTAGATTTCGCACCATCAAAATAGAAAGTCTAGATAGAACTATGCACAACCACTTTACTTTCTATAATATTTACAATATTTAGATTATCTACATCATTAATGGTTTCCTTGAATGAAGAGTTAGGAGAAACAGATGTCATATTACAAATTTCATATTGCTATTTATTTTCAGATAAGGTAGAATTATCAGCTTTAAAATTACCAAATCCTAATTCATACATGTAATTCCCCATAATACAATCTGCAAATAAAACTGGTTCACTAGGATCATGCAATTCTGTGACAGTATGTTTCATATATCTTTCTCTATTTATCTTTATTTGATTTGACTTTCCGTTCTTAGGTAACCACAATGTTGACCAATCAGTGGCAAAGAAACCGTTCAGCTGTTGAGACCAGTCCCTACTTAAAAACAGCCCATATGCATCTGGAATATCAGCAACAACAATATCTATAATTTGATAAACTGAAGGGTTATAGGAAATCCTAACTAAGACATCTTTCATTTCTCCTACAAACTTTACATTTGTCCTATCCAATTGAGTTGTTTGAGAATTGGATGGAACATATTTCCCATTCAATTTTTTGCAAACTGATAAAGGCATCACATTGGAGGATGCTCCGGAATCTACCATGCAGTTATGAACATTCCTATTGAAAATTTCAAAGGTAAGTAAGAATGGAGGTGTGGTTGATTTAGAATTCTTACCTATCAGCGAAGCTTTATCAGCCATTGCTTTTCCTTTTTCAGTTGCTGTTGGGTCACTATTAGAACTGTTAGCAGCAACATTTTGTTTTGCATTAGGAATAATTGAACTCACTGCAGGATTTATAACATGACTATTAGGCATTGGGTAGATTTGAAGAAGATCGTACATACTGATGTTTGCATGTGTCTTCTTTAAATCCTCGATTATGTCATATTGTAAATCTAATTTTGGAGCATTTTGAATAGTTTGGGTACCTTTGGTTGATTGAGTCTGTTTGCTAGATTGAACTTGCTTATTTGGTTGTGAATTATTGTTGTCATTATTTTTAGTAGAACTTGATGAAGCACCGGGAGTGTTTGCAAATGCCCAACTACGAGTATTATAGGCATGTTTTCCTGCAGGTGGACTTCTACTCTCATATTCTTTCACAAGACTGTCCCAAAAATGACCGTTAACTTGTTGAGGTTCTTCTGCTTCTTCGTCATTTTCTGATTCTTCTTCTTCTTCGTTTTTAGTTATTTCTTGACTAGAAGGATTTTCAGACAAAGATAAAACAGCTCGAATTGTATTAAAAATATCTTTATTTGCTGCTATGTCAGGTGGAGTATTTTTATTATTAGCATTCAGGTTTTGTCTCTACTGATTTCTGAAATATCCCCTAGAAGGGGAAGCTTCAGAATTGGTTTTCTTTAACCCTACAACTTCATTGGTTAATGTTTGAATAGCGTTTTGTAGTTGTTCTATATCAAATGCTTTGTCTTTATCTAAATTGGGTTTTTCAGTTTTTCTATGAGGAAAAGAATCAGATTTCCCACTTCTATCTGGTTCATAGGACATAGAATCCTTCTCAACTTTAATGGCTTCCTCAAATATTTCTATTAATGTTGTTTTTCCAGCTCTCTTAACGAACATCCCAGAATATTTAGGTAAGGCTGACGTATAATTTTCAATAATTATGTCCTTAGGAGGTTGAGAAGCAATTGGGATTTTATTTTTTAATGTCAGAAACCTTTGATTGAAATCTTTGATTCTTTATTTAGGATCCATTTTAATCCTAGATAACTCTAGGGCTAAAAGAGCGGGTGTTTTATCTTCCCCGAATTTATCTAGAAAGGCTTTATTAAATTCCCCCCATTTTGTGATAGATCCCTATACTAACAAAAAATACCAGGTAGAAGCTCGTCCTTCGAAAGTTAGAGGAAAAAATCGACAAACTACATCTTCATGCTAAACGTTCAAGGTTTGAACAGCGAGCATGAATTTTTCAACATGCACCTTTGCAAGTTCTTTGTCATCTGGGTAAAATTTAGGGAGGATTTTATCTGAGTGTTTAGGCAAAGGATACTGTACACCAGGGACTACTACAGTAGCTATTCTTAGCCAAGGGAGTTGTGGATTTGGTGGATTGGGTCGAGGATTGCCTCCTCTTCCCATAGGTACATTTCCTGCCATTGGACTTCTTTCAGAACTTGAGGAACTTCCTGAATTGCAAGGTCTTGGACTATCAGGTGGTGATTCAGGAGGAGAAGCTGGTTGATCAGAACCACTTCCTACAATTAATCTTCTAGCAGTATTTGTTTGATTAGTCTGTCTCTGATGTCTTTCAACCTGATGGTGGGGAGTACTATCAGCTATTTCCAAATCTTGCGTAACTATGGTCAATTGTGGATTATGTCGTTGCTGTCTAGGTAGACCATAATCTATTAGGGATATACCAAGATGATTAGCGTATGCTCTTGTGAGAATATGTCTTGATTCTTCTAAAGTTTGAGTGCTTTGTGCAGGAGTAAAGGGAGAAGTAACAGGATCACGTTCAAGGATATTCCTAACAGTTTCTAAAAACGATGATCTACTGACTTCCGGAGATTGTTGGCTGGTTGGAAATGTTTCCTTAGTTTCACTTGCCATTACTCATTAACAGGCCCTTCTTCTACCGCCATTTGTTGGCCTGATTTTCTAACCTAGGCCAATAAGGAGGTTTTTCCCACACAATCAGCTTAAAGCAGTGTCCGGTGTGTTTGAATTAGCAAAACCTCATAGGTTATGGTCTTGCTACCAGCTGATTTTTCTCTTAAGGAGAAAAATAAAATCAGCAAAATCTAACTTATCCTAATGTTATTTCTACTTAAGTGAATCCTATAATTAGTTTTAACTATCTAATCTATCTTATGATTGCTCTCTTAAGGAAAGACTCCAATTTTGAAGAGTTTTTCTGAATTTAAAGACTTGTAAAAGGTATGCTAAAATTATACAAATTGATTTAACAGCTGTTAACTGAAATATACTAAAATAAAACTTAACCTGAACTATTCTAACTATCCTATCTCAACTGAGATCGTGTCTAGATACTAGATTAATTATTAATAAATAATAGATGAACAAAAAGACAAAGTGCACAATTTAAACGGAAACATTTAAATTATACATAATAAGTCATTCTGTTATACAATACCGGAGCAGAAAAACTAAAAATAAACAGTTATTCGAGTTTTCTGAAATTAATTAATAATTAATGATCAACATGGCTATTTGAATCCAAAGATAATGTCTAATATAAAAGCACTGTAAAAATACAAATGATATTTTTAACATACAGAAGTGTAAATAATTATAGCTTAGGTTTATAGTAAAAATACTAATAAACGCAATCATAACGATATATTTATTCAAAACGTGATATTGAGCTGACAAAGTGAAAATTGTAATTAAACACAAGTATAACAAAGTTACTGTATTAATATTAAGATAGAAGATAAGATGCTGAAATATATAATATATCCAAAACAGTAATACCAGTAATGATATCAGTCTGTAGATGTCCAGTTGTATCTCACATCCAAAGTTTCAACTTCAGGAATGAAACAACACTAGCAACAAAATATATTTCAAGTATGGTTTTCTTCCAACACTCCATCCTCTAGTTCATCAAAATTCCTAATATTATATAATACTATGATTCAGTTTTCCCCACTAATGCAACATGCAATATTATAGGGTTCCTATAACTATA
The DNA here is from genome assembly GCA_001517045.1 of Pseudotsuga menziesii. Lineage (NCBI taxonomy): Eukaryota > Viridiplantae > Streptophyta > Pinopsida > Pinales > Pinaceae > Pseudotsuga > Pseudotsuga menziesii. The sequence continues at coordinate 156,032 of LPNX010943803.1, forward strand.
AAGAGAATCGAATCTCTTTTATTAAACACCTGTCACTATAAACAGAAAAACGACTGGCCTGAATGTTTGCTGATTAGAGGTACTTGGTAAATTCGTGGCCATTGTTGAAACTCTAGCAATCAATAAACAACCACGTTTCCCAACCAACACATTAACAACGTCCTGAAACTCTGGAGAAGAGTGATGACATATCCACCTGTGTTTAACAAACGAAGTATCTCATTAAAACCAGTAAAAATAAATACAACAAAATAAACTAAGATTTAAATGTATGCCTGTAAAATCTACGATTTTACAGGCATGCATAACCAAAATATTTATTACCTGTTTTACAGCGACACAATCCATGCACTTTGAAAAGAAAAATGAGAATAACCATCAAGTTTTACTTTGTAGAGCGACTACTCTTCGTGCTTCAGCTAATTTGGCCTTTAACTTGATAATATTTATGTTTTGTTTTTCAATTCATTCAAGTAGGTGCTGGTTCGTACCTATTATTGACCTCTTTGCTTTTTTATACTGATTCTTTTTATCACTCATTTCTTTCCATCTGCTGATCCAATCCAGCATCTCCTCTCTAAATGTTCTATTTTCTTCTTCTAACAATGCTGCACTAGATAGGAAATGCTTAAGTTTATCCTTCAACTCTGTAATCTTGGTCTGATATGCCTTATCTAGTACATGCTAAAGAATTTCTTCTTCATTGGCTACCTGAGGAGAATTAGGGCTATCAATGTTTTGACTAGATGACTGGGGATTGATAAAGGATGGTTCAGGGTCTACAATGCAGGTGTCCATACATGGTTGAGTGACCTCGACCTTGCCCAATTTTGCACCATTATCGTTTACAAAAGTAGGATTATTTACATGAATAGTATCAGGGATCGATGATGGAATGTCATCTTCAATATGGACGATTGCAGGCTGAGTATCCTGTCGATTAGCCATAGGACCCGAAATTATATGGGCACTGTTCATGCTTCTGGTAATCCTCTTTGAAAACACAAGATTATCTGACTCAAATCTTCCTTTATCGCAACATACTTGAGCTAGATGATCAAGTTTATACAGAGACTCTTTACCATGTTTACAAAGGTTATCTGGCTCGGAAAGATTTTTACAATCAACAACATTACTAGTCTTTCTTTCGGTTAATCTTTCTTCTGCTTTTGCAGGAGCACTATGACCTCTATCAGATGAGGACCGATTCAAGACTGCTTTAGAGCAACAAGGGACTATACTCCTATCATCAACATTACTAATCCCAGCGTTTATGGGTAGACTGACTTCCCCGAACCCTTTTCACTCTGATACAATTTCAGGAGCATCATTGACCTCAGAATTTATAGTTTTTCGTTTCTTACGAATATTTGGGGAGGGGTTCGGCCAGTATTGAGTCGGCCCCAAATGACAGTCAGTTAAAAACCCATCCCATGACTTGCCATTTAAAGATAATTGATGTTGCACTATAATTTTCATTAATCCGTGGTGAAAAAGACTTCTGTCAGGGTTATTAAAACTTCTAACCACCTGTGACATCTTCTTCAAACTTTGCCACAAGTAAAATGGTAACTTAAGCCGACAACCCTGTAATGCTAATAGGAGCCTTAAATGGTAATAGTGTAAATGGGAGAAACGTCCATCACAGGACACATACCTGACCATAATTTCATAAAAGGCTCTCCATTCGGGCTTCAAGAACTTAACAGGGACACCTATCTTCAGTTTAGTATTATCTAGTAATGGTAGCAGCAGAGATAAACACCTTTTCTTATTAACCTTACCACCCTTGAACCAGCGTTCTCCAACTTGCGAGAGCTTTGTCGCTTTGGTGATTTTGTCTTCATTAACAATGAACTTAAAACCCCCTATCTGCACAACGTTGTCTTTTAAATTCATGGCAAACAGTCTGGTCACCTCTGCGTGATGGCCGTCAAAACATTTAAAGAATTTCCCCCACCCAATTTTCTTAAATCGCAAGGCTACCTTCTCGTCTGCCTCTATGAGCTTTGAACCAGAAATTTCGAAATGGTTTAACGCAGCCATAACCTCCTCAACACTACCCTGGTTTCGGAATGGACTGAATGGCGATGTGAAGAGAGAGGGAATAGGTATCCAAGTGTATGACATGATGTGCAAACTTCACATGCTTTGAATCTGACAGAAATGAGCTCTCTGGACTTGGCCATTTTTAGCTGAACCTTAGTAATGATGAGTGCTACAGCCAATGTTATATTATAATGCATGCATGTTTAAACACGAATTAGCCACGACTATCAGTGAAATTGAACCAAATCGATATACCAGGGATCTTGTGATTGACGGATCATAAATTCAAACATTGATTATAGACAGTGGTCAATAATGAACTCGTACATCGTAATGAAATGGAATGACCATCAACATTCAATCCTGTTAATACGATGCATCAATATGTTCACAGCTGTCAGTTTATCATGAGGTGCAAGCCACATCTCTATGCCAACTCAATGATCCAAGTGACAAGCGTTATCAATTTGACACATGGCTCTCATAAACTCTGTCAATTAATGGTATTCTCTAATTTTAGCGTGAAAGGTGGTAGCATCCAAGGTGATACAGTAACGAAGTCATATACCCTAGTGTTTAGCATGACAACTACCAAATGGCTTGATTTAATATCTATGTCATGTATATACATAACATCTCTCAAATCTATATCAAAAACTTTTCAAAACCTCGAATTTGATAGGATAAAAGAAAACTATAGTATATGAAAATCTCCATATGATACTCGTTTATTTACTAATTACATATACACAATTT
>LPNX010943829.1:0-24445 GCA_001517045.1 Pseudotsuga menziesii
AACCCCCTTCCTCCCTCCCTTTTTCTCTTTACACCTATACCCCCATCTCTCAATCTATATATCTATCTCTCTAAACCCAACTCCTAAAACTACCCCCCTCCTCTCCCTCTCTCTCAAACTACCACTCTCAAACTATACCCCTTCTCTCTAAATTCCCTACTCCACAAATTGATAAACCTACCTATTTTCTCTTTCTACCTTTCTACTTCCTTTCGGGTTGTTTATCTATATGGGATCTCTCTCAATCATTGATATTACAGAAATTGGAAATTGGGATTCCAATATTTCTCTCTCCAAATTTCTATATCTCCGCTTTCTGATTTCCTCCTTTATACTCCTTTCAAAGCCATTGATATTTGGTGGAATTTTTTCAGACTGTCAATCCTACAGATCACGGAAGGTGAAAGTTTTAAATTTTTATGACCAAATACCTTGTTTCTAGCTTTTTGCTCCCTCCTTTATGCTCCTTTACGAGTCATTGATATTCAACAAAATATTTCCAGACCGTTGATCTTGCAAATCGCGGAAGGCAAAAGGTCAACATTTATACGACCAAATTTTGTATCTTCTAATTTTCAATTTCCACCATTTTGCTTCATGCATTTCCCTAGACCATTGATTTGTGTGGAATCTTTCCGTGACCACCGTATCTTGGACTGCAGAAATAAAAAATCAGATTTACCATTTTTCACAACCGAGTTTTGTCTTTTCAGCTCTTCTGCTCCTGATTTTTCCTTGGCAGAAATGATTTGTGGCCTTTTATTTTTCTCCGCTATGTATCTGCGTCATCTGTTCTAGTCATCTTTAAACCTAGGTCATATTTTTCTTGTTCATATAGAAAGGAACAAAGGAGAAAGGAGAAAGGATGGTTACTCCAGGCATACAGACAGGTCCTAGGATCGTGCATGTTGACAGGGGGAGCAAATACCAGTGAGAAGTGATTAGAGATTTCAGATATAGGTATGTGGACACCCTTTTCCATTGATGCCAAAGGGGGAGAGATGAAGACAAAAGGGGAGCATGCTCACAGGGGGAGCATGATTTGTTGTCATCAATGACAAAGGGAAAGATTACTGATGAAATTGTCATTGATGCCAACATGGACTTGCAGTGGCCCCATGGGATGTCATTGATGCCACCAAGTCCCATCTGCAGTGCCTTGATCCCTTACAATGTGGGTTTTAGCCTTGAAGCACCTTGTACCCAGTTGACAAGGTCCTTGTACCCATAAGCTTGGATCTTGAAGCCACCATCTTGTTGAAGACATTGAGGAACCTGGAAATGGTCTTGAAGCCTTGATAGACATTGGAGAAACCCTAGATGGTTTAGAGAAGCATTAATGACCCATTTTGTGGTCATTTATGCTATGATGATGTCATGGTACCCCAGGAGAAACCAAGATATCCCACAGGTGATATCATGATGGATCATGTGGTTGAGGCAGTTAAAGAAGACCGTGAAGCCCCTTACTTGATGAAGAATCTCTTGAAACCCTTGGAGAATTCTTGGTTGACATGAAGAAGCCTTTGGACCCACATTTTTTGGGTTAATGGTCCTTGAACCCTTGAAGGAGATAATATGGTTACACCCTTGCATGTGATGGTTTGGGTCTTGAACCCGCACACCATGGTGGATTGAATTTGTATGGAATCCCTAGTGGCTTAATGAAACCCTCTTGATGGTAATGTATAGAGGACAACCTTACTTATGGTAAGGAGTGGTTGTGGAACAAATAAAATGACAAAATGTTTTGACCTCATTGTGACCATTAAAATGGTAAACTTATGTGTCAACAAAATAAAAATAATTCAAGTAGAAGTCGGCTCGGTCAATTTTTTTAATAAAAATTAAATTAAAAATAATTTTTTTTTATTACATGTCAGAGCAATGAAAAACCAGTATTAATAACCCATCCAAACTTCATTTTATACACACAGAATTTTCGGATTAGCTCTGCAATTTTGGAGGTCAGATTGCTGTAATTTTGGAGGTCAAACTGCTGCAATTTCGAAGGTTAGACTGAGGCAATTTCAGAGGCTTGAATGAGGTAGCATGCAATATGTTTTTTATGGACTGAGGAAAGTGGAATTTTAAAACTCGAAGGCAGCAGACAATTTTTTTTTACAGGCTGATTTTTGCAGCAGATAAACTCTTCTTTTGGGGTCAACAATTGTTAAAAACTCGGTGGCAGCAGACCATGACTTTCTTGACAAAACCAAGTCTGAAATTGGAGCTAAAGGAAGAATTCAGTGGTAGTAGTAGAGGATAAAATAGTGGACTTGTTTTGAAGGCTCTCAATGATGGTTTGAATAGCAACAATAGTGGTTAAAGGTCTGATTTTTTTATGAATTTCATGGACTCAGATGGTAGTAGTCTAAGAGAATAGCCTCAAATTTTACAGTCTTCATTAGCATGCAAAGACCTGAAGTTTGGTGATGTTACAGTGTTTGGTGCATAGCACCTAAACAATCCTATTTTGTGGTAATTAAAGTGATGGTCATTTCTACAATGATTTTTGATAAGACCAAGTCATTTCATTTGGGTCTTCTTCCATAAAAAGTTTGAAGTTCATTATAGTCATACTCAGGCCAAGAATGAGTTTTGACATGCACTTATACACAATGATATGATACTCTTTATTGATTATGTTTACAAGTAGCAAGAGTTTATACTTGGCATGAGTCTTTCACATGCTCATTCAGCCCGAGCTTGATCGGTGATTCAGGCCTTTTATCAACAGTCTGTGTTTTGAAGTTTTTCACAATCAAGGTATGAGTTTTGACATGCACTTATTGCGTATTAATTTGAAGTGGCTGAAGGTGATGTGGCTTCCACAGTTCACAGTTGACTGTGTTGGATTATACACATAGTGCAAGTTTGATGACCTTTTACAAGGTATGTATACTTAGGTATGGTAATGATTATACATATGTACAATGGAAAATTTATATGCAGTACAATGATATTGCATGGACAAGATGATGAGTACACAATGATGAAAGTACACTACAACATTGATGTGTGTAGTCTGTTCTAAAAGCACATACAAGTTTGACATGCATAGACAAGTGGCATATTGTGATGTATGCAAACTTATTGACACTTAATGATGTGATCCATTCCCACACTTTGATGATGCCTTATAAAATATGTTGATCTATAATCCATGCACACAATGATGATGATGATTTATGATGAAGCATAATTTGATGATGGTGTATGCCCTAAGATGATGTTTGGTGATAAACAACGATAACAATGTATACAGTAGCAGTATGTACAAAGTGGTATGAAGTGAGCACAGTGGTACATTTGTATGCATGATATACAGTAAAGGTATGAGTGTGGATCAAGGGTAAAAGCAATCAAAGGTATGTGTCCGTCAATTCTGTTGTAAAAAAATATTTATATCTTATCTTGATGATTAGTTGTCTAGGTTTTAAGTTGATTATTTATGCTACATATGGATGCTATATTGACTATGAAAGAGATCGAATGTTGAGGTCTAGTATGCCGTGTTTATGGGACAACATATTAACTATTGAAGAGCCCAAGTCTAAGGCCTCGTTGACTGTTGTTCTGGGGTTATATTTTGACTATGAAAGAGGCAGCAAGTTGAGGCCTAGACAGACTATGTTTGGGGCTATCTATGAACAGAAAATGAGGTTGAACATAGACTGAGTTTTGGACTGTGATGGGTCTGAAATCGACAAGAAATAAATAGGTCTCTGAAGTAGCAAAGAATTCTGATATAAGGACAACGAAACCACAGTTCTATGGAAGCAAGGAAGAGTAGATTACAAGGAGTCAAAGTCACAGTCCTATGGAGCATATGGAAGCTAAGATGAAGAGTTATGATTACATACCTCTAGAGAAGAACTGAATGTGTGATCTGAAGAGACACTAGTACAAGTGATCAATTTTTCCATGAAAAAACGTGGCAATATCCACGTAAAAGCGTGGATATTGCCACGTCTAAGTGTGTTTTTTTCTGTGGAAACAATTTCGTCGCAATAGAGATGACCCCTAATTTGTGTTGTAAGAGCGAAAATGTTGTATATTTCATTAGATGTCTAAGCCATCTCTATATCCATGCCTGTCCATCTCTGTATCCATGCCTGCCCGTCGCTATATCCACGCTCTATATAAGGTTTAAAAAAAAAAATGCAAACCCGGGAATAAGACGTCGCTATAGCCATGCCTTGCCATCTCTGTATCCATGCCTTTCTATCTCTGTATCCATGGCTAGCCATCGCTGTATCCACGCTTTGTATAAGTTTTAAAAAAAAATGCAAACCCAAAGAATAGCGACAGGGATGCTATACCTGCGACAGGGATGCTATTACCCATCACTTCTATTCAAACAATCTCCTAATGCCTGGCTTCTTCCTCATTAATGTCACTTCAGCTAGGCACATATACACATCTGTTTGGGACTGTCATAACATAATCTTTTGTATCATTCGGTTGTTGGAAAACAAATACAAAAGGAAGTTCTAACAGATTAATGTTTGTAGGGACTTGCAATCTTTTAGCTAAGTTAACAAAAAATTATGAAATTATGCTTTCTACTAGGGTTTATAGCAATAATACAATTTTCTTGTTGAATATACCCATAAACATGTCACAAAAAATTATCACATGAAAACAATCCATTGATTTTCTCTTTATCATCCTTGATAACATGATACCACCTATCTATAAATACTTTTTATAATTCTTCATCTATAAATACCATATGTGAGCATCATTTATTATATTAATGACTATAGATAATCACCAAATAGTGTGATATTTGACTTCATTTCATTTAGGTTTCAAAGAAAAATCTCTTACTTTTCAATCAGTTCCTTTACGTGACTAGCGTTTTGAGGCAAAAAATTTGAAATAATCATAATTCTCACAGTATTCCTTGGAATCTCTAGTATGCCAACAATTATGAAATGCCATAATCATTTTGCATCTATGGGCACAAATTTAACTAAAATTTGGGAACTCTGTCAAATGATATCAACTTATCAGAAAATATTTGTGTTCCTACAACCTTTGTTACTTTTACAAGTGTTTCCTGTCAATACGTGCAAACATCACCTGGGCCTGTTATGGGAATTTTTTACAATAATTCTAGTACATAGCCAACTTCCAATGGTTTAAACTTTAAATAAGCAAAGAATGATACAAAAATGATGGCTTACATATTTCATAGGGGCTAAAGCTTTGGCCATGGAAGCCAATCTGGAAATCACATAGCCAACTTGCAATAGTTTAAACAAGCAAAGAAAGGTGCTAAAATGATGCCTTACATATTCCAGTCGACAGATTATTACAACAATTACTATAGACACCAAACATAATCTCATGAGTCCTGAGCTGTACAAGAATCTGAAATATTGGCTAGTGTTCAGTATTTGTTTTTGCATCTCCATTTGGTAAGCCCCCTTGCACTAGCATTTGATTTCTCAACTCCTATGAAGCAAGCAATAAACTACTTTAGAAACAAAAAATTAGCAACTAAAATGACGACAGCACAGATGCTTTACGATTAGTAATTACTTCACATGGCCCTCCTATATGATCTCAAACTATGTGACAGTCATATGACCCCAATGACTCTACAACATATACCTCATCAGCTACAGCAAAGCCATTCCACCCCATGTACAAGAAAAAACAATATTCCCACCAATGATTCAAAGCAAAGTGTTCAAATATAACAGAACACTGAATTAGACCAGACTGAACTGAGAGTCATGATTATCAATTATTATCTACTTGAGGTAGATGAACTACTTGAGCAGCCATTCGCCTTTGTCTATCACGAAGATACAAGACTGTCAAAAGGTAGGAAAACAGTGTAACTAAAGTCACATTTCCATCATCAATAAGGGTCTTCTTTAACCATTTTCCTAATTTGGGAAGCATGTCAGGGGCACCTTTGTAGGTGATGATGGCTTGTGTGAAAAGTGTAGAAGATCATGGTTATGTCCTATCATTTGGGTTGCCTTCATTCTCTGGTTTCTTGCCGCACAGGGATAATAAATATGGTATACATGATTTTATGATTTAGTACTTATTTAACATTATATTTGTTTTATTATACCTTGTCTTATTTCCTTGCATGAACTTGAACGTCAGTGTTGAGGACTCCAAAAACTAAATGTAGGACAATGCTGGTAATGCTATGCCGTCAATTGCACCCTTAATACCCATTACCAATAATGCCTATTCCCATCTATGATTCATTTGAGGTGGTTGTATTGAATTTTATCTATATAGTATATTGCTTTGTCATTTCATGACATTCTTGACTTTGATGTATAGGGAGTACTAGATCTTTATGTGGATCCGATGATGAGGAAAAGTTTATATATTCTTCAATAGAAAAAAATGTAGTGTATTAATTCAAAAATATGAACTTACTTCACATTTAGTATTCATGCTAAAGCATATATCCATTCTAATTAGTATACATTCCAAAGTATATAGCATATAGCCATGCTAATGATGTGGTAAGGTGTGATTGGACAATATATTTCCTTTCTTCTCTCGATCTAGTTCTCTTGTTTGGCACTTTTCACTGTTGAATGTCCTGCCGCAAAAACCACAAATGAAGGCTTACACATCTACAGGGAACTCAATATGAAGGCTGACCAACTGTCCAAGGAAGCTCTGTAGTACCATCCAGGAAGCTTTGATTTCCATGAATTAGTGGATGGACACGAGACAGTGTCCATGGAGTTTCAATTCTAGAGATTTAGACCTCTATGGCTATGATATTTTCATGTTTTTTCTTGTCTTAAACTGACCTTCAGATAAGTCTTAAGATCCTTTCTTGGATAGATCTTATGAACAGACCTGATCAGGAAATCACACTCAGGAAAGCTATAGATGAACACTGAAGCAAAGGTATCTTAAAATTAAAAAAGAAATTTATGGGAAAAATAGTGAAACCTATATAAATATGTAAATGGAATGATAAGCATCCAAGTAAGTTGAGAAAACAGTTATAACACACCTCAACAACATCCGACCTGGAACAAAGCTGCTTAATTTTTGCAATCTTCATTCTCCGTTGAAGCTGCAGGTCAAGTAACACAAAAATCAACACCCTTGAGAACCATGAAATCGAAGCGGAGAACACTACCAGAGTAGTGAATGTGGAATAAACAAATACAGAACCTTCTTCTTTTTATTTGAAACCCCTTTTTCTTTATTCCGTTGCTCTTGTTCATCCTCCTCATCTGAATCAGAGTCTGCTTTTTTCTTTGCTGCCAAACTCAAAGTTGCATCCTTCTTTTCTTCATCCTGCAAAGGAACAACTTATAATATCAATATTGTTCCTCTAGCTCTTAATTTTTCAACTAAAACACAAAATGGGTATAAGACATAGTGGAAAAGGCTACAGACAACTAAACTACATAAGCCACACCTCCTTTGCAATTGCATAATCCATTCAAGAGTTTATATTAGACACACAAAGGCATCTGAAACATCCTGATACATATACCTTTTACATGATACATATATGCTGATACGTATACCTTTTACATGATATCTTGCTCCTCTACCTTTTCCAGTATACCTTTTACATGATATCTTGGTCCTCTACCTTTTCCAGTATACCTTTTACAGGATATCTTTGTTACTATATTTAAGCAGACGTATTAATGAGCAGTTTGAGGGATCCAGAATCCAGATTGGGGTTTGTAACTATTACACAATCTGTAATTCTCAGTAAATTAATTCACATTTACAACTTCACATGCATATTTCATAGCTTTTTCAAAACCCACTGACATGAAAACCCTTCACGTCCTCTGCTCCTAACAAAGGAGACTCCTACAATTTACATAGATTTTGTCAGAGACTCAGAACATTGCTCTGAAAATCAGACCAATAGTCAAACCATTGCTTTGATGCTAGGACCAGTTTTCAAAACAACCACCAAGACACCCTTCCCTTTTCCCTATCCCCATTTAGGAAATTGCTGAGTTATACATACTTTTTTCCCTTCCCTTTTCACCATCCCCATTTAGAAAATTGCTGAGCTTACATACTTTTTTGTCAAAATGTACTAGTTTGAATCTCTTAAGACGCATTGCCTTTGGATTTTGAATTTATGCCACATGAATAGCCTTGCTCTGTAAATGATAGTGTTTCTGACTCTAGTAATATTCCTTTACAAGGAGCTGTTGAAGTGCTTAGTTTTATTAAAGAGTGCATTTTTTCTCCAGATTCACGTTCTTCTATTTACAAAGAAGCCTGTCACCAACTTAATGAAGAACATGGCAGTGCTCTTTTACAAATTCTATAGCCACAGTTTTCAGTTGATGAAAGAATGGAGGGGGCTGGTGTTTCAGATATGTCCTATGAAAAACACTTCCTTGAACATTTTCACAAAGCATGCTTTAACCTGTTACATGAACTTGTTATGAGGCATGCCTTATCCACCGAACTTGAAGAACACCTAGTGATCATGGCTTAGCTTTCCAACAAGAGATCATGGCTTAGCTTGGCAGTCCATACAAAGGTCACACCCAGTCTTTAGCAGACCAGTTTTCTCTTTGGATTTTGCTCAACTTACAGGGTAATCTTTCTTTTTCAAGAGCCTATTGGGTCAGTCAGAGGTGCTTAAGCAGAAGGTTGTTGACCTTCTTTTTTTCAGTAACTGTCTCACCATAGTGGGGCTATGTTTTTAGATATTTAATTGGATGAATGCAATTCTTTCTAGGTCATTCTGCCAGCCCAAAAAGTAAAAACCTTCTTACAACAGTAACCATGAAAGGTTTTGGCTAGTTGGAAAAGTTGGGGTACTTTTTTTCGCCATTAACATTACTCCTCTCCCGAGATATATGTTCACTACTCATGGTCTGTCTTCCCTTTGTAAGCGCGCCTTTTACCCAGTTGTGGCATTTAAGTGGAAGGGTAGCTTCTGTTGTGAGACAAATTTGCTTCACTGTAATAATCCCAAATTGGAAAACTGCATGCTATTAATTCCAAGTCAATCTGTCTGTGTTATCTAGGATTGATAAATAGTTAGAAGGCTTCTCACATTCTCTCCATCTCAGTGAGTGCTAGAACTGAGCTCTATTATTATGGAGAAGATTCCATTATTTCCCTATAGTTAAAGGAAGACTGCACATGTGTCTGTGTTATCTAGGGTTGATAAACAGTAAGAAGGCTTCACAGCCTCTCCATGTCACTGGGTTCTAGAACCGAGCTGTGCAGAGCTCTCCTGCTCTGTTTTTATGTAGTAGAGTACATAATTTCCCATATTGTTGAAGTGAGAATGAAATGTGATGGCCTGCACCACATTTTTAGAAGCGTAGCCCCTTTCAAATCACCTGAGGGGACTGAACACATTATGTGTATTTTCTGTTGTATTTCTGTTCTCTTTTCCATTCTACTGACAAATAAGTTGAATATTTCGAAGGATATACATAGTGACGAGTGGCACCAGTACATCAGCAAAAACTTGGGGGTAAAGTGTATCGAATCGTAGTCCTTTTAACTCAAGTTCATCCTAAAATATGAATGCAACAAACTAGTCCCTTCATATAAATAGGTTAGATATGACACATTACTACTACCCTAGAGTCTACAACAAATAGATGACTATGACACATTGCTCCCTTCACTTTCTCAACATCTTATGACCACATTATCCCATGATTGATAGGCACTGGTTTTCTCCATCTCTTCTCTCCTAGTTGTAGTCCTTTATTTCCCTATCCCATCCTTATCCCATTTCCACCTTTCATATACTACAACTAACAACCAATTTGTTAAAGCTTACTCTTCCTAAATCACCTAGAGCCTACACTTTGTCGACTTAGCAATCTTATTTAGGAATACCCCTTTGAGATGGAGGAGATCCAAATTAGAATAAAGAGGAAGGGCTACTAAGGTGACAGTGACTAGCTTGCCTTAAGTTGCACAAGAATAGCTCCTTGATGCTTGGGACTTTACATAATTTAGGGGGTGCTACATTTTGTGGTAGCACTTTGCAAGATAAGATGTGTATCTACAATTTTGGAGTTGTTCTCCCTATATGTGGGACCTTGGATCGGGTCACATGGCATATTTTTGTATCAGTACATGACTTGAAAATTTAGGTGCATGTCTTGAATAAATGCGTACATGATGAATGGTATTCTCCCTTACTACTTATCAGTAAAAAAATTAATATTTCTAAAAGAAGAGAAAAAAAATAGTTACATTGTTGTACTTGTCATCTTTTGCAAGCATTCTCTTGTGTGGCAGGTAAAAAATGTATCTCACCTCCAGCATTTTTATTAGAAAAGGCAATTTTATGGGCCTGAGACTAGTTCCATGCATGTCTATGAAATATGAACAATCTGGCAGCTTCAAAGGTTCTACAATTTCAATGTGTTCCTCCATGTTCATATTTAGAGGCTTCGTAACAGAATCTGCCTGACTGACAGCATCAACATTTGAGGGGATTCTACTATCAGACATTCTACTTGAAACATGCTTTTGATCACCTTTTTGAATAGCCTCTCTGCTCATCGATTCTGAATATCTATATGTAGCATAAACATACATACACACACACACATTTTTTGATGATTAAATCCTAGACTTGCTGAATCTTGGAAAAACCAAAACAAAAAGGTAAATAATGGCATTCAACATATATATATTTGTTAACAAACCTCTGATCCATGGGTGTCAACCATTCCACTTCATGTGGCTCAAATACTACAATTGTGTGCTCCCCAGATGCAACAACATATAGGATCTACAAATCCTTTCTCTGCAGAGAAGGTAATATAACTGGTAGAAGCTGCACTTTGCTGCCACAGAACAACATCACAAAAATTGAAGGATTCTATTTTTGTTTGACCTTTTAAAAATGTAAGTCAAACATAATCAAAAGTTCCATGCATATTGCAGAGTTGAAAAAAGAACATGCTAATGAGAATCCTAATCAGAAAGCGAGATTTACCTTTCAATTTTACCAAGCTGGTTTTGTTCTCCATATCCCCAACCATAGATAATTCCTCCCTCTGTTATTGCAATGGAGTGTCTAGAACCTGCAGAAGCTTGAATGACCCATGCACCCTCAAGATCATATACTTGCGTTGGAATGAGTTCATCTTGAGTAGTACCAAGTCCAGTTTGACCCTAGTGACCTTGCCCCCACTGTTATAGATTACTTGAAAAGAATAACTAAGGATGAACAATTGGAAAAGATACTACTATAACAAAAATTAAAAACCACTCGGGACTAGTTTAGTTTAAGGGGGCAAGACTTGTTATTTCAACTCAATAAACAGATTAAAAATAATAAATGCCATTAAATAATAAACTTCAAACATTGACAGTTCTTGGTACTAGCCACTTTATCATACAGATATACTTCACGAAATGAGAAATTCGGTGCTACCAATTATTCTTTTGACAAATACTTACAGAAAAAGGCCCGCCTTCACTATTGACAGCCATTGTATGGTTACCCCCATAGATAACTTGCACAATCATCTGATCTGCAACTACTTTCACTTGTACTGGTTTGAATTCATTTTGCACAGAACCATGTCCTAGTTGTCCATATTTACCTCTTCCCCAAGTGAACACCTATGACCGTAGCGCCATACTAATCAAATCCAGGCCCCATGAAGAGGTTTACAAGGAACATAATGCAGTTATGGAGATGAAAGAAAAGCAGCAGCAGGATTTTCCTTCTCCAGTTAAGAAACTCACTGAATGTGAAAGCATAGTTGGAAAAGGGGTATCTCAGTCTCAGACAATAGGGGGAACAGAGAAGGATGTCAGCCCAGCAGCTGTAGGAGAAATCATTTCAAACATGGAATGCTTACCTAAGTTACCTTTTGATATAAATGTTCCTAGATGCAAGAGAAAAAAGGCACACTCAAGATCATCTTCTCTTCAAAGAGTTGAAGCTTTGCATGCTTCGCCTGTAAAAGAGAAAAACAATCCATCGCTGCAGGACTACAATGTTAATGAACTGAAAATGGAAAGAAAAACAAGCCCCTTCAGAGATGGAATTCGGGATAGTGTTTAAGGCTTGAGCATTCTGCTGACTTGTTTTAGGGAAGAAGTAGTTCCATACCACTCAAATGCAAACTGCTTATGTTATGGGTCCTATGCTTTTTTCATGATCCAAAAGCTTACATGTATTATTATTTGGATGAAAGGTTTAGATCAAGAAATCTACAACTATTCTCCAAAGGCTTCTTGTTGCTGTTTGCATCTGGAGTTCTTGGATTTGGGAACCTGCATATTGAAAAGGTTTGTTGTAAACTTCTATTGTGAGCACAACTTGTATGTTGCTACCAGATATTGAAGGATATAGATGATATCATTTGATACGTTATTGCTAATTTTCAAGAGGGTTGAGGGATATTTAATCAGAATATTAGAAAACCTCAACACGTCTAATCCATTTGCAAAATTTATTTCTGTGAAGTGAGCCATTATGAGGTGTTCTTTTCACTAGTCAAGAAATGTATGACTATACCATATCTAATTTAACAGTTATTCGTATTTGCAACCTGTTCTCACCAGGGTTGCAGGGCCTTCATCATCAATATAACTTGCAACAGAAACATACAAGTTACAACAGATTACAGAACAACCAAATGACTTCCTTGATGTTAAAGAGACAAAAAGGATTCGAAACATCAGAATAAGATCAGCCTGCTCAGAAGTACTCATCACATGCAAGTTCCTCATAACAAAGGGAATCCAGTATGCTAGTGAAGACGTCAATAAAGCATTCTCACTACCCGTTTTGAAGTGTACTACTCTATGCTTTCATAAAATATACTGATCCTCAATCATACTCACAACAAAGATCTATGGTTAGCAAATGACACAAGGTTGCACACCAATATGGGAACGAAATAGGAGGCATCAAATTGGAGGTTTCTACTTTCTCTTTGGTTCAGTTCTACTCAATAATTTTAGAAGCTTTAACGAAGGACAACTTTTAGGAGTTCAGACAGACCACTATAAAACTGTGAAATTGCTCAGTCCACATGTTCCACAAGAAGCTGCATTTGACATTATTGGAAATATAATTAAAATAACCACAAATGTATTGATGAAATCCTTCAATGTAACCAGCAGGAATTCCAGCCCACTCCTATCTAAGTCTAAGCTTTGAAAAAATAGTCTAAGATCCCGTTTCGGTCTTCCGAGGATGATGTATTTCATTTCACTATCCAAACATCAGGGATTAAGGCCTCACTGATTTGAATACCTAATCCTGTGATATCTAAGCTTTCACACCTAATGTGCCACATCCAACTGCCCCACATCCAACTACTTTAAAACTGTATCTGCCCTCAAACCCCACATTTAGCCTAAGTCATTGAAAATAGCAATGCAGAAGGATAGATCAGAACCATGAAACTACAAAATTATGAAATTCTGAAATATGCCTCACACTACCTGCTGTTCAATCAGATCTAATGCAAATACCAACCCCAAATCACCCACAGTACTAAGGATCTAGGTATACACCAAATGCCCATTGTAGGAGTATACAACAGAGAGACAAAATGGTTGAATAAAATGAAAAACACCCACCACAAATTCCACAAATGGGCTTCATAAAAACCTGTAAGTGCCCCAGCCCCAGCCAAAGTACTCCAAATCCAGATTCCCCATACACAATAGTCTGTGAGAAGGGGGCTTCAAGTCAAATAAAAAACGAAATGGGTTCAGATGAACTTACTGCTCTGAAATCCACCATAGAGTCTGAGAAAGAATACCAATGGAATGAGCATGGATAGCAGCACCAAACCCACAACTGCAACTCCAAATTTCCTCCATCCCTTCTTCATAGACATAATTTCCTTATGAAAACGCTAATCACCGGGTGCTATTTTCCCTCTTTGATTGCACCATCATATCTGGAGGTTTAATGCCCACAAACTCATGAGTGGGTGAATAGAAATTTATCACAAGCATTGGTACACCCAAATCAGCAAAATACATTCTATCCTGGAAATTGCAATTCGCTCGAAATCCAGTACTGTGGTTAATTTGAGCAAACTGTGGATACAATATCAATATGTGTGGGGAAAGCTATGGATCTATACGACCCCTGGCTCTACAGTGAGTTGAGTTCTGTGATCTGTGTTTCCATTAGGTAGGCCAGATAGATAGCCTTCTCATAGTATTATGCGAAAAGGTGAATCCTTGGTGGGTATGGCATTTGTAGGTTCCACGCCCTATGTGACTTTTGGCTCTTTTTTGTTTGTTTGAATGACCTTTCTTCTTTGGTGTCTTTTGGAAGTTGATTTAATGGTAATATCTAGTTGATTAGATGTTGGAGATATAAGAGTATACATTTTCTGATGTATAAGTAGGCTACACTCAACATTTTGATGACCAAGGAAAGCTTGATATTTTCCTAGATTTGGTGTAGTAAGAACTCATTTTTTGTTTCATCACTTTGTATATCAGGTTAATATTTTGTCTATATTATATTTGAAATATTTGCAGTTCATAGTTTTAGAAACAAAATTTTGTGCACAATGGCATCTACTTTCTTAAACATAAAAACATAGAGATTCTTGGAATTGTAGCAGTATTTTCCAAAGTCTATTGTTCAAACCCACCTCTAAAAGTTAATTTAAACTTTTTTCCTAGCCCCTCTTGTCTTCCCCATGATTATGAGCATTAGAGATTTAAATGCCATTCTTATGTACTTGGTTGGATTTGGAAATGTCACTAATTTGATGCACAATGGATCCAAATTGTACTAGTTTTCGTTAGTCAACATTTTCTTAATGTGATCCTCATATTTTCTAAAACTTTTGCTCATTTCATCTTTGCAGGACTAGTCTATGGGCTGAGTTCGACCTCAAGCAAATCTAAATAAGTGTAATGAATTTTGACAGGGGTATGAAAATTATGGTTTTGTTGCATTTCAAGATCCACCAATGTATGGTTATATGGCAGACTTTGTTTTTTGATTGATGGAATCTAAGGTATTCTCTATTAATCCATTTAAGGTGGTCCCATAGAATCCCATATTGACAATGAATCATTGTAGGGTGGCACCTCATGAGAGTGTTCGTAAAATAAAGTGGCTCTTTCTAAATGAAACTAAACCCAAATAAATTAAGAGTTGCATAGAGAACACTCTAATATTATAACCACACTTGGAGATGTTCAATCAATGGAACATGATGCAACAGAAGAATGGGAACTGACTTTGAATTGTTTTTAGAAGGGATTCAACTATTGGAACAAGGTTAGACAAAAAGATAGCCTTTATTCTAGACACATATATAAAAATTCAACAAAAGATGGTGCCATTGCTATAGAGACGGTCAGGCATGGATACAGCGACGTCCAAGAGTTTAGGTGTGGATATAGAGACATCTAAGAGTCCAGGCGTGGATACAATGATGGCTAGGTGTGGATATAGTGACGCCTCATTCCTGTTACATCGGATTTTACACCAAAAAGTAAGAAACATGGAAAACCTCCATGGAAAAATCCGCACTTTTGTACTAGTGAGACTTGTTGAGATCTGCTTGACAGTGACATACATTGACTTGACAAGATAGTGATAGCCATTCATATGACAATGATAGTAGTCTGATATGATATGACAAATGATAGTGACAGTTTGATGACAAGAAACCAGTAAAGAAGACAATTATGATGATGACAAGTTTGCTTGTTGTTTGACAGTCTGGTTTGTAAAGACCTTTATGTTTGGTTGATTTAGTTCACTGTGTTATGGGAAGACCCTTGTTCTTGACATGAACCTTGAGTAGACCTTGATGAATTGGCAGTATTGAAGAGCAGTTGTTGATGATCAGAGAAGATTGAGAAGTGTGTTGCAGCAGTGTTGATGAGAGTGATGAGTAGATGATCAGCAGTATTGACCAGCAGCAGAACATATTGAAGAGACAGATGATGTTGATGTGACAGTGAGCTTTAATTGTAAAATCAAGCTTGTCCTTGTTTTGAGGTTAGGATACCTCAAACCCTTTAGGGTCTAAGAAAACCAGGCAGGGTCCTGGATGAAGAGTAGGTGCTCTTTGTATCAGTAGGTGCTGATTTTACCTTACGATTGTAGCTTGACCAAAACTAATACAAAAAGATTACAAAATTATATGGTGTTGTGTTCTTTTGTGTTATGGTTCTTGATGATTCAAATGCTTATGATATGTGAATGATAAAGTGAAAGCTATTTATGAAATGATTATGATATTGGTAGAATAATGGAATGATGAATTGGTAGTTAATTGTGACAAGTTAAGAAAAGTTGTAAAATTGGATTTACATTGATTCACCCCTGCTCTTAGTGTCTAACAATTGGTATTAGAGCCAGCCTTTGTCACAAGCCTAGAAATCTTGAAGGAGATCCTTAGACACAATGGAGGAAAAGAAAGAGTCATCAAGCAATGACGTTCCTATACTTAATATTACATATTATTTCATTTGGAGGAGAAAAATGAAGGCTTATCTGAAGAAGTTTGGTATTTGGGAAATTGTTATCAATCCACCTGCTCCATCAAAGAAGAAAGGAAAATTAGCTGCACAGAAGGAAGCAAACAAGGACAACACTATAGCCTTGAAGTTCCTCATGGATGGACTTCCTAGCTCAATGAAGGAAAGTGTAGGAGAGTACACTTCGGAAAAATACCTATGGTTCAAATTGGAGAGTGAGTATCAGAAGGCAAGACTAGAACCCGAAAAGACAGATTAGGAATCAGAAGACAATTCCCTAGAAGAGCTCAATCAAGAAGAAGACAAACAAGAAGAGGAATCTAGTAAAGGTATAGACTCTTGTGATTATAATGATAGCTTGTGTGATAAAATTGAGAAGCTTCGTGCACAAGATGATGAATTTTTATCAAAGACTACACATGATATACATCTCATGTTGCTAAATATTGATCGCATATCCAATTGGTTCCTAAACACAGTAAATCTGAACCAATGTGATTTCACGAAGTTCAAAAAGAAAATATTGGACTCCTTGAATGAATATTAGTAGAAGACCATGTCAATGAAAGTGTTGCTTGTAAATCTCAAAGACAAGGACAAAGAGTTGCAGGATCAAATGAAAGACAAGGATGCTGAAGTTGAACAATTAAAGACTGAATTGATCAGTCAAAAGGAAGAATTAGAAAAGCCTGCTCAAGAGCTTGAAGAAACTAGAGAGGTCAATCATGATCTGAAGACTCAGCTGGAGAAAGCCAAGAGGATAGAATAAATCCTAAAGAGTCAGCTGGAAGAAAAGGAGGAGACAGTCCAGAAGTTGGAAATGGAGGTAGTTGGTCTCAGGAAGAAAGGTAAGAAGAATGAAGCCTTGGTTAAGTTCCAGAATAGTTCAATTGTCCTAGATAATATCTTAGATTGCCAAAGATCTCCACTCGAAAAAACTAGTCTTGGTTACAAGAAGAACAAAGAAAAATCTGAAGATGACACTTGGTCTTTGAAGACTTTAGAAGCAGGTCCATCAACGTCCAAAGCTGCTCCCCATGAACTTGCACATGACAACAAGGATTTTGGAAGTTCAAAGATGAAACAAGGAGTTAGGTCTATTCCTCAAAGCAATTTCATAAAGGAAACAACTCCAAGACCTAGGTATGAAAGTGGCTTCAATGGTTATTGTTATTTTTGTTCTAACTTTGGTCATAAGGCTATGGATTGTAGATTCTATGGAAGAAGAAGGGATGGAAGCCCCAATGACTCAGTTAGGTGTTGTACATGTAATCAAGTTGAACATGTTGCTTCCACATGTCACGCATTGAGATGCTACACCTGCAGTTGGTTTGGCTACAAAGCCCAAGAATGTGCAAGTCAAGGAAGTCAGCCAAGAAGGAGTCCTTCATATACATTAGCAAGAATATTTGAAGATCAAAAGACAAATGCCTACAGTTGGGGATATGCTCAGGCATGGAGAAATGAAGCTGATCAATGAAGTGTTGGAATTTCCAACAACTCAGTCAGGTGTTGGACATGCAACAATGTTGGTTACATTGCTGCATATTGTCATATGATGAGGTGTTACAGCTGCAGTGGCCTTAGGCACAAAGCTCAATATTGTTGGAGTACATAGAAACAACCCTTGAGAAACTTCCTATACAGCTCATCAAGGAAAGCCAATGCAAATGAAGGAACAAATGCTCAAAAGAAATATGTCAAGAAGCAAGTATCGATGAGGAAGACTGAGCAGTTGCAGATAGGAGAAGTTGATCAAAGTAGGAAGGATGGATGCCATATGGCAAGCCAAGTGTAAGGTCTCTCAAATACCTTTACACACCTTGAGTTCATGCGGATGGAGAATGAACTCAAAGGAAAAAGGATGGTTACTCCAGGCATACAGACAGGTCCTAGGATCGTGCATGTTGACTGGGGGAGAAAATACTAGTGAGCAGTGATTAGAGATTTCAGACACAGGTATGTGAACACCCTTTGCCATTGATGCCAAAGGGGGAGAGATGAAGACAAAAGGGGAGCATGCTCATAGGGGGAGCATGAGTTGTTGTCATCAATGCCAAAGGGGGAGATTGTTGATGAAATTGTCATTGATGCCAACATGGACTTGTAGTGGCCCCACAGGATGCCATTGATGCCACCAAGTCCCACATGTAGTGCCTTGATCCCTTACAATGTGGGTTTTTGCCTTGAATCACCTTGTACCCAGTTGACAAGGTCCCTGTGCCCACGAGCTTGGATCTTGAAGCCACCATCTTGCTGAAGACATTGAGGAACCTGGAAAAGGTCTTGAAGACTTGATGGACATTAGAGAAACCCTAGATGGGTTAGAGAAGCATTAATGACCCATTATGTGGTCATTCATTCTCTGATGATGTCATGGTACCCCAAGAGAAACCAAGCTATCCCATAGGTGATATCATGTTGGATCATGTGGTTGGGGTAGTTAAAGAAGACCATGAAGCCCCTTGCTTGATGAAGAAGCTCTTGAAACCCTTGGAGAAGTATTGGTTGACATGAATAAGCCTTTGGACCCACATTTGTTGGGTTAATGGTCCTTGAACCCTTGAAGGAGATAATATGGTTACACCCTTGCATGTGATGGTTTGGGTCTTGAACCCACACACCATGGTGGATTTAATGTGTGTGGAAGCCCTAGTGTCTTAATGGCACCCTTTTGATGGTAATGTACGGAGGACACCCTTACTTATGGTAAGGAGTGGTTGTGGAACAAATAAAATGACAAAACGTTTTGACCTCATGGTGACCATTAAAATGGTAAAGTTATGTGTCAATAAAAAATAAAAATAATTCAAGTAGAAGTCGGCTCAGTCAATTTTTTTAATAAAAATTAAATTAAAAATAAAATTATTTTTTATTACATGTCGGCTCAATGAAAAACTAGTATTAATAACCCATCTAGACTTCATTTTATACACACAAAATTTTCAGATTAGCTATGCAATTTTGGAGGTCAAACTGCTGCAATTTCAAAGGTCAAACTAAGGCAATTTTGGAGGTTTGAATGAGGTAGCATGCACTGTGTTTTTCATGGACTGAGGCAAGTGGACTTTGAAAATTTGGAGACAGTAGACAGTTTTTTTTTACAAGATGATTTTTGCAGCAGATAAACTCTTCTTTTGGGAAATTCTTTTGGGGTCAATAGTTGTTAAAAACTTGGTGGCAGCAGACCATGACTTTCTTGACAAAACCAAGTCTAAAATTGGAGCTAAAGGAAGAATTCGATGGCAGCAGTAGAGGATAAAATAGTGGACTTGTTTTGAAGGCTCTTAATGATGGTTTGAACAGCAACAGCAATGGTTAATGGTCTGTTTTTTTTATGAATTTCATGGACTCAGATGGAAGTAGTCTAAGAGAACAATCGTGAATTTTACAGTCTTCATTAGCATGCAAGGACGCAAATTTTGGTGATGTTACAGTGTTTGGTGCATAGCCCAAGTTTGGTGAATACACAGTCCCAAAAAGGAACAAATTCTTGGGGATTTTACTAGCACCTAAACAGTCCTATTTTGTGGTAATTAAAGGGATGGTCATTGCTACAATGATTTTTGATAAGACCAAGTCATTTCATTTGGGTCTTCTTCCATAAAAAGTTTGAAGTTCATTACAGTCATACTCAGTCCAAGAATGAGTTTTGACATGCACTTATACACAATGATATGATACTCTTTATTGATTATGTTTACAAGCAGCAAGAGTTTATACTTGGTGTGAGTCTTTCACATGCTCATTCATCCCGAGATTGATTGGTGATTTAGGCCTTTTATCAACAGTCTGTGTTTTGAATTTTTTCACAATCAAGGTATGAGTTTTGACATGCACTTCTTGTGAAGTATACAGTACAGTAATAATAGCATACACTAAATAATTGATTAAGTAATTTGAAGTGGCTAAAGGTGATGTGGCTTCCACATTCCACAGTTCACAATGCACATAGTTGACTGTGTTGGATTATACACACAATGCAAGTTTGATGACCTTTTAGAAGGTATGTATACTTAGGTATGGTAATGAGTATACATATGTACAATGGCAAATTTATATGCAGTACAGTGATATTGCATGGACAAGATGATGAGTACACAATGATGAAAGTATACTAAAACATTGATGTGTGTAGTTTGTTCTAAAAGCACATACAAGGTTGACATGCACAAACAAGTGGCATATTGTGGTGTATGCAAACTTATTGACACTTAATGATGTGATGCATTCCCACACTTTGATGGTGCCTTATAAAAGATGTTGATGTATAATCCATGCACACAATGATGATGATGATTTATGATGAAGCATAATTTGATGATGGCGTATTCCCTAAGATGATGTTTGGTGATAAACCGCGATACAAATGTATACAGTAGCAGTATGTGCAAAGTGGTATGAAGTGAGCACAGTGGTACATTTGTATGCATGATATACAGTAAAGGTATGAGTGTGGATCAAGGGTAAAAGTAGTCAAAGGTATATGTCCTTCAAGTCTATTCTAAGAAAAGATTTATATCTTTTCTTGATGATTAGTTGTCTGGGTTTTAAGTCTATTATTTATGCTACATATGGATGCTATATTGACTATGAAAGAGATCGAATGTTGAGGTCTAGTAGATTGTGTTTATGGGACAACATATTAACTATTGAAGAGCCCCAAGTCTGAGGCCTCATTGACTATTGTTCTAAGGTTATATTTTGACTATGAAAGAGGCAGCAAGTTGAGGCCTAGATAGACTATGTTTGGGGCTATCTATGGACAAAAAATGAGGTTGAAGATAGACTGAGTTTTGGACTGTAATGTGTCTAAAATCGACAAGGAAGAAATAGGTCTCTGAAGTAGCAAAGAAGTCTGATATAAGGACAATGAAATCATAGTTCTGTGGCAGCAAGGAAGATTAGATTACAAGGAGTCAAAGTCACAGTCCTATGGAGCAGATGAAAGGTAAGATGAAGAGTTATGATCAAGTACCTCTAGAGAAGAACTGAATGTGTGATGTGAAGAGACTTGTTGAGATCTGCTTGACAGTGACATACATTGACTTGACAAGATAGTGATAGCCATTCATATGATAGTGACAGTAGTCTGATATGATATGACAAATTATAGTGACAAGTTGATGCCATGCAACTAGTAAAGAAGACAATGATGATGCTGACAAGTTTGCTTGTTGTTTGACAGTCTGGTTTGTGAAGACCTTTATGTTTGGTTGATTGAGTTGACTGTGTTATGGGTATATCCTTGTGCTTGACATGAACCTTAAGCATACCTTGATGACTTGGCAGTATTGAAGAGCAGGTGTTGATGAACATAGAATATTGAGAAGTTTGTTGTAGCAGTGTTGATGAGAGTGATGAGTAGATGATTAGCAGTATTGACCAGTAGTAGAATAGATTGAAGAGACAGATGATGTTAATGTGACAGTGAGCTTTAATTGTAAAAGCAATATTGTCTTGCTTTTGAGGTTAGGATACCTCAAACCCTTCTTAGCAGGGTCTAAGAAAACCAGGCAGGGTCCTGGATGAAGAGTAGGTGCTCTTTGTATCAGTAGGTGCTGATTTTACCTTACGGTTGTGGCCGGACCAAAACTAATACAAAAAGATTACAAAATTATATGGTGTTTTGTTCTTTTGTGTTATGGTTCTTGATGGTTCAAATGCTTATGATATGTGAATGATGAAGTGAAAGCTGTTTATGAAATGATTATGAGATTGGTAGAATAATGGAATGATGAATTGGTAGTTAATTGTGACAAGTTAAAAAAAGTTGTAAAATTGGCTTTACACTGATTCACCCCCCCCTCTCAGTGTCTAACAAAAATGACCTACAAATCAAAATCATTTTTCTGAAAATACACATTAGGGTCTTATTTTCATCTTGTGAAGCCAATTGAAAGCAAGAAAGCATTAATTTTTGCATACCAAGCCCCGGGGCCTTGCTTGAGTCCATACAATGATTTTTTCATCCTGCATGCCAATGAAGGATCCTATTGGAAACCTTAAGGATGTTGCATATAAATATCCTCCTATAGCTCACCATGCAATAATTCACTTTTTACATCCATGTCATGAACTTGCCAACACTTACTAGCTGCTAGTGTAAGAACTAGTCTAATTGAGTCCATCTTTGCAACTGATGCAAAGGTATCTATGTAATAAAATCCATCGAACTAAGAATAGCCATTAGCCACTAATATAGACTTATGTTTTATATCAGAACCATCAGTACCAATTTTGTTCTGGAAGACCCATTTACATTGAACAAATTTCCTCTTGGGAGGAAGGGGAACCAATTCCCATGTATTGTTCTTTTGGAGGGACTGAAGCTCATCTTCCATTGTTGAATTCCATCTTGGGTCTGTACAAGCTTGATAATATTTCTGAGGGTTAAAACTTATTAGCATATAATAGTGCTCAGAAATATCACTATCACTTGCAAAATAAGCCTTACTAGTTTGTGATCTAGTTTTCCTAGGCTCTTGGGGATTGCCTTCCAATTCCCTAGCTGCTTGCACAATTTTTTAAACCCATTTGGGCATAGATGGTGAGTAATCTACAACAATATCATCTTTAGAAACATTTATATCAAAATTAAAAAAAAAAAGCATGTGTCATCACTTACATCTTTGAATGGTTGAGGAGAGGAGAAATCCCCCGGTGCAAGTTCAAAATCAGGAATTGGTTCTTCTTCAAATTTGACACTTCTTTCAACAAAGGTTTTGTCAGTGGATATGTCAAAGAGCTTGTACCCTTTGTTGTCCTCACCATATTCAACCACATTAGAGGAAATTTCAACTCAAAATGGGCTTCCTAAGGAAAATTAATAAAATAATAGTTAAAATAATAAAATAATATTTATTAATTTTGCAGGAAGAAAAGAAAAAACTACTTTTTTTGTTTGTATTTTCGACATATCTTCCTATGTTTTTACTCAAATTTTAACTGGGAGAGCTTGTTGGATGCATAATTTAATTTTTCATCGAACAAGTACCCACTCAGCATACTTATGACGGCCCCCTCTACCCCAAAACAAGAAATACCTGAAAAAATGTGATGATGATGTCATCATCATGTTTTTTCAGGTATTTCTTGTTTTAGGGTAGCGGGGGCTGTCAAAAGTATGCCGAGTGGGTACTCATTGGATGCAAAATTAAATTATGCATCTAACAAGATCTCCCAATCAAAATTTGAGTAAAACACAGGGAGATATGTCGAAAATACAAACAAAAAAATAGTTTTTTTATGATACCTATCCCTAAATTTATATTAAAAAATTGTTTAAGAGGTGCTCCCTTTTTTAATTTTGAAGCATTTTGATTGGATAATACATGATGACATGGAATTTGTATTATTTTGGAATGCCCATTTTAAATTGAAATTTTCTCTAATGTGGGACACTCCTTGCTTTGTGGTTGCAAGGCTTTCCTTTTCTCTGAAGGGATTCTTTCCTGTGCTTTTGTCCTAAATATCCTGAAATTTGACACATCTAGTTTTTCACCAAACCATGCCTCACAGGGTCTAATTCCTTTCACCGATTTGTGGATAGCTCTATTTTGAATGTGAGTAGCACAGCTAATGGATTCATCCCATATCTTGGTATTACATTCCCTCACTCCTATCATGCAAGTTTCCATGTCTTTGAGAGATCTATTCTTCCTCTCTTTCACACCATTTTGCTGTGGTGTGTAGGGAGTTGAGTGTTACATTTGGATGCCACACTCCTCAAACAGTTGTTGTAGATTCTTATTCAAATATTCATTTCCATTATCATTCCTAAGGACTTTGATCTTCTTCCCACTCCAATCTCTACTAGTGCTTTCCAAACCTTGAGTTGCTCAAACACCTTATATTTTAATTTCAAAAAATACACCTAGAAAAATCGAGAGTAGTCATCAATGAATGTAAGCACATACCTAGATCCACCATATGAGGGAGTGGGTAGTGGACCAATCAAATCAGAATGCACCAACCTAAG
>LPNX010943829.1:31298-71204 GCA_001517045.1 Pseudotsuga menziesii
CATCTTACTCATTTTGCATAGCTTCTTTCCACTCAACTCGAGTAGAAGCTTCTTCAAAGGAAGTTGGTTCAAAGTTAGCAGATAAATTAAATTCACAATCAAATGATACATCCATGTCATCACCTGAATTATCTACTTCTCCTCCATCTTCATGTCTTTTCAAACTTCTCGTTCCTGTCTTTCCAGCTTCATCCGGATGGACACTTTCAAGTGTCTTTGTGGCCCATTTAGGAATCTTCCATGATGGTCCTGGTTGATCAGCTGGTGGTGCTTCATCATTGATTGAGAGTCTTCCAATTATCTCAATCACATCATCCAGTTGAATCTCTTGTTCAGGTGAAGTAGCAGGAACTTCTTCATGTGGGGGAGTTGGTGCTTCATATGGAAATTCCAAAGGTTGATCCAGAATAGGAATCCCCCCTTCAAGGTTTGGAATTTCATATTCATTTTCAGAATATTTCTTTGGATGAGGATATTTTTCCAAATGATCAAGCTGTCTCTCAATGGAGTGGTCATTTTTATTAGTCTCAAGAAAAATGACATCTCTGGAAATAACAAACTTCTTGTTTACCTCATCATATAGACGGTATGCCTTAGAGTTTTCTTCGTACCCCAGGAAAATGCATTTTCTGCTTCGAGCACCAAGCTTGTTTCTTTCCTCCTTTGGAATCAAGGCATAACAGGTGGAACCAAAAACTCTGAGATGCCTGACTGAAGGGAGATGGCCAAACCACATTTCATGTGGAGTCTTGTTATCAAGAGCATTTGAGGTACTTTTGTTTCTCAAATAGGATGCACATTTCACGGCATCACCCCATAACATTATTTTTACATTCTTAAAAAACATCATTGAGAGTACCATATTCATTATGGTTCTATTCATTCTTTCTGCTACACCGTTTTGTTGAGGATTGTAGGGAACTGTAGTCTGATGTGCAATTCCATGTTGGCGAAGATAATCTTCAAAAGTAGTTGAAGTGTATTCTTTCCCATTGTCAGTAAGAAGTGTACCAATTTTAGATTGTGCTTGTTTTTCTATCAATGCATGAAAGTCCTTGAATGTTTGAAATGCTTCTGATTTTGTCTTTAATGTGTAAATCCAGCACATTCTTGAGTAGTCATCAACAAAGGTCATAAAATACTTATTCCCATTGGCAGAAGGAGTTGGCATTGGGCCACATAAATCAGAATGCACTAATTCTAATTTCGTACTTGCTCTGAAATTAGATTCATGGAATGGAAGCTTACTGTGTTTCCATAATATACATGCATCACATTTGCTCTTCTCTTTGGGAATGGTGGGAAAACCAAATACACCATTCTTTCTCAACAAATGAAGACTGTTATAATTCAGATGAACAAATCTTGCATGCCACAATAAACTTGATGACAAATTACCTTCTCCATGCTGAGAGAGGTAGGCATAGTTTTGAACCCTTGCAGATGAACCCTTTAGCTTCAGCAGCTTCCCATCTTCGTATCCAGTCATGATGACTTGGTTTTCAGAGGACTTTCTTATTTCTATGATTCCATCAAACATGTGGATGGAATGGCCTTTATCAAACATGTGGATGGAATGGCCTTTCTCTCGAATCTCCACCAAGGACAACAGGCTTCTCTGCAACTCTGGAAGATAAAGAACATTCTTCAACAAGAAATCAGGGAATCCAGGCATCTTCAGCCAAATGGTGCACATTCCCTTTGGTTTAAGACTTGACTTATCTGCAAAGTAAACTATGCCATTTATTGTTTCATTAAGTTCTTCAAAGCAGTCTTTTCTAAAAGTCATGTGTGATGTTGCACCAGTATCAAGTAGCAAACAATATTTGTAAGATGAAAGTGAATTCATTTCATTAATACCAAGATTATAATGTGCAACAATACAATGAGGAGAATCTGAATATTTACTAGCATCTTGGTTTTTATTGTCATCTTTCTTCTGGTTATGTCTGTCTTTGATGGAGTCCCATGAAGCCCAACACTGATCTGCTATGTGTCCAATCTTTCCATAATGCTTGCACTTCAAATCTGATCTTTTGCTGGAGTTGTTTCTGCCTCCTCTACCTCTGAAGTTTCTTCTTCCTCTGCCTCTCTTGCTGCTTTCTCCTTTGGGATGATCATTGGATTGGTCTTTTCCAGAAAGGGAAGCACCAATAATAGATGCCAAAGAGTGCATCTCTAATCTGGAAACTGTAACTTACATAATGCTTATTGACAAAATATAGGATACAGGTTTGATTTCTTGTTCCTTTACAAGTTACAAAATGGATTCTACAGTTTATTACACAATTCTGCAACCCCGTTTCTCAAAATAATTCTGCAGCTCTGTGTTAATAATTCTATAGTTTTGTTTACAAGTACAATTCAAATTCTTTTATACATCAATACAAAATATTGCATCAGACTTGTAGAATACTCAAACAATTGAGTTCGTTGCACCTCGTAGAATATAAAACTCTTCATGCAACTGTCACGGTTCCAATATAGCAATCACGAGGCTCTTCACTCAATGAAAATAAACAAATGCTTGCATAAGTTTCGAGATAGACTTCACACAAAAAACTAGGTTTTATGAATCAATTGAAACATATAATATGAATTGCTTTTACCTCCACGCAAATGTATGAGAGCACGAGTCTCCACCATTAGTCTTATCATACACTCTTCAAATCACATCATTCACAACTCATTATAAAGGTCATGGCTCACACTCATCCTTCATAGGTTCATACATAAGACACATGCTCATAAAATACACAACAATTAATACTGTCGGGCTCATAACAGAGGTCTATTGAAAGCAGGAGAATGGCAGGCAGACTGACAGGCATGCAGGCAGGAGTTATGGAGCTTTGATACCACTGTCAGGTAAAATAACTCCTGAATTCATTTATTCCATTACAAAATCATTTATTTATACATTACATATGCTGGTTGAGTTTCATCTTCCAACCAGCCTTTTCAGCTTCCCACATAACTATTCATTTTCCTTTATTTATTTACAAAATATAATCCCGACGGATTATATTCCAACATCCTTCACTACATTCGCTACAACAACACAATGGTTCCTCCTATTTATCTCCTCACTTGTTTCAACTACCATCAATGGAAGGAGGACATGGAGATGTAGCTTCACTCCAAAAGACTCTACAGAGTCACAATGTACACAAAGGTAGAGCCAATTCATTATGTTGACAAAGAAAAGTACTAGAATAAGCTTGATGAAGCTTACAGATTCCCGTTCCTCTCAATCTCTAGAGATTTTCTCTTTCATATCAATGGATTGAAGACTCCCAAGGAGGTTTGGGATAAGATTAATTCCTTGTTTAATAAGCAAGATGACTTGAGGATCTATCATCTAGAGAATGGGATTATTTCTCTTCACCCAGGAAACTTTGAAACTCTGAATGATTTCTTCAACAAATTTAAGAAACCGATGTTCTAGTTGAAGTTGTGCAAGGTTGAGAAGGAGGATGATCAACTCATCCTTTCAAAACTTGGTGCAGACTACTCAGACTTTGTATCAACCTTTCAGTTAGGGAATCTCACTACACCAAATTGTAATATTCCAACTCTTAATGCCTTCATTGAATCTCTCACCAATAAGCATGATAAGTTGATCCAAATGGGTATCATTTGATCTTACAAATATCAAGCATTGGTTGTTGGA
Source organism: Pseudotsuga menziesii (assembly GCA_001517045.1). Classification (NCBI taxonomy): domain Eukaryota; kingdom Viridiplantae; phylum Streptophyta; class Pinopsida; order Pinales; family Pinaceae; genus Pseudotsuga; species Pseudotsuga menziesii. The sequence goes on from LPNX010943829.1 coordinate 34,972, forward strand.
GGACCTAAGGATATGAATGGTAAGGGGAAGCAGAAGAATGAGCCTCCAGTGGAGAAATAGGGGTCATATGAGCCCTCGGGTTCAAGGAGAAGCAAGAAGAATGGAAAATGAAATACCCTTTGTTCTTACTATGGAAGGGGCTTTCATCTAGAAAGATATTGTATGAGAAGAAAAATTGATGAAATGACTATTCTTGTAGACAAACATAACATCACTGTAACTACTGGCACAAGGAAGGATGACCATAGAGAAGAAACTGAAGAACTTGATGAGAAATGCCATGCACTGAAGGCCAGCTATTCAACAACACATTCCTTCCTCATTGATTTTGGAGCTTCCAATCATATGGTTGCATCCAGAGAATCATTCTCTTCTTTACAGTATTCTGATGGCCCTAGTATTCATATGGGTAATAAAAGTAAAATTCAAGCCAAAGGGAAGGGTTCTATCAAGATTGAACATGGAAAGTTCAAAGATGTACTTTATGTTCCCTCCTTAGCTGCAAATATGTTATCGATATACTAGATGACTCACATTGGATCTCCAAAGCGAGTGATATTTCATCCTGACTCAGTGGAGATCATAGATATCTCTACTAGGAACATCATAGCGAAGGGTGCTGCAAATCATGCCTCCAAGATATATGAGTTCTCACACTTCCTACCATTTTTAGAACTAGTGCACTCTCAGTTGCCACTTGAAAGGGAAGATAAAAACATGTCATCTACTTCTTTTGCATTTTCCACTAGTATTGCAGAACCAGTTGTATCAGTTTATGAGATTGAGATTCAGGGTGATTCAAATCCAAATCCAGTCCCTACTCCCAAACAGGAAGCTAGGAAGATGACTGGAAATCCATCTAACACACAAAATACAAATAACCTTGTGTTATATCATGAAATCTCACCTTCTTCGGAGACATGCAATGAACTCCCTGTGAGATGCTACATGGCAAGGTCTGATTAGCTACATTGCTTTTTGAAGAATAGAGTGGATCATACACCTCTTCATCCAAAAAGAGGCAATGGTTACATTCCTTCTTCCTTCCATCATCATTTTAGGAGAATATGGAGAAGTCTGCATGCCGCTTCGCTACACCACAAAGATGAAGGTTGCAACGACATATTTTCAGAATTTTCAAACTTGAATTCTGATTCTACATGCTTAGTTAGAGGGGGGAATTTTCCCATGTGGGTTTTTCCATGGCTCCTTGTTGTTGATGTATTTGTAACTTCGGAATGTATTCACTTGTATATTTTATGTATTGTACCTTGATGTTTATTCTGGAAGTATCTGTAATGTAATTGAGGCATGTCATGCACCGATTTTTTGATCGGGAGATTCAATAATGTAAACAAGTCATGTAAAGTCATATATTATAACCCTCCTTATTGATCAAGGGTTAACGTCCCTACAGTTATGGGGCCCTAGGGTTGTTAGAATCTCCTAGAGAAGTCATCCCTAGTGACTTATTTTCATGTCGGGAATTAGTATAAATAGAGAGGGAGCCTCTCTATTTAACACACATTCATATTCATTCACTAGCACTCAGTTGTAGCACATAACTGAAAGAGAGAAGAAGTTGGGACAAGAGAGAGAGAGAGAGTCTACTGTTGTCGGGAGATCATCTTACTGTCTTTGGGTTTTACTTTTGGTGTTGATTCTATCTTTGATGAAGTTGCAGGGTTTTGTTTGTGTTCATTGCCTCTTTTGTTTGATTGCTATGCTTTCTATTCTCTCAAATAAGATCCTAAGATCATATAGCTTAAGTGTAAAAAATCTAACATGGTATCAGAGCTAACCTAAGAATAAGACACTATGCAGCTGTAGAAACTAGGGCTTCCTACTTTTTGGATATCTCTCCACATATTTCAGCAAAAGTAGTTTGGTCTAACTCTCCTCTCCAGGGCACATCTTTCTATCGAAGCAGAATCTAATTCTGATCATTTTCAGTTTTTGACCCGACAATACTGCTGTAAATTAGGGATTTCCATAGAAGTGGAATTTTTGAGTGAGCCTAGGCCTGGATTTATCTCCTCCCCAAAATCGAATTTTAGAGATCAAGATCAAATTTTTTGGTTGGGTAGAACTCTGGGAAATTCAAACCTTAATATGCTCCTAAACCAACTCTATAGAAATTCAGCTCCAGATCCAGTTCCGACATCTTAACCTAGTAATATCTAATTCTTTTGAATTTCCATTTGAGGTTCTCTGTTAAGATTTATCATCTTACCAAGCTTGATGAAAATATTGAGGGAGTTGATAACTTTTGAGCTTGGAAGTATAGGATATCCCTGGTTGTGGAAGAAAATGTGTTGGACTCTTACATCAATGAAGAGGTTCTAGTTCCAAAGGGAGATGAGGCTAAGGCCTTAAACAAGAAGAAATTGGTCATGGATAGGAGGATTATTCATGATTCAATCAAGGATCACCTCATACCACATGTTTCCTCTCTAAAGACACCTAAAGAGATGTTTGATGCTCTGACCAAGTTATTTGAAGGGAAGAACATAAACCGAAAGATGACTCTGAGAAACCAATTGAAGAATGTAAAGATCTAGAATGCGGAGACCATCCAGTCTTACTTTACAAGGGTATCTCAGATCAAGGAATAGCTAAAAGAAGTAGATGAAGAAGTAGAGAATGAAGAAATTGTGATGACCACCTTGAATGGTCTCCCTTGGGCATGGGACTCTTTCATTCAAGGTATCTGTTCCAAAAAGAAATTAGTCAAGTTTAGCAGACTCTGGGAGGAATGCTCACAAGAATAAGCTCGAATATTAGCACAAGAAGAAAAGATGGGAAGTGAATATCAATCTCTCATAGTACAATATAAGAAAAGCAGAACAAACTGTCAAAGAGGTAAGAAATCTCACCAGAAGAGAAACACTAGAAAGTATAACAAATATTTATCTAAGTACATTTGCTTTACATGTGATGAAAGAGGACACCTTGCAAGCGATTATCCTAGAAACAAAGATAGATCTCACAAGAGGAAGGTAAACAAGAAAAGACATCATGCTCATGCTATAGAAGATGATGAGCCTTCCAAGAAGAGAATCAAACAAGAAAGTGATGATTCTTCAAGTGATGAAGAATATGTTTTGATTTCTTCTCTCATGAGAAACATCACACATGGAAGCAATGATTGGATTATAGATAGTGGGGCTGCCAAACATATGATGGGATTCAAAGAATCATTTGTGAAACTATCAGAACATGAATCACCCCACAAGGTGAAACTTGGGGATGACTACCAATATCCAATAAAAGGTAGTGGAGAATCCTCCTACAAATTAGACTCTAGAAAGTCTATGAAAATGAAGGATGTCCTATTTGTACCAGGACTAAAGAAGAACCTTCTCTCCATCTCTGAATTAGATGAAAAAGGTATAAAAGTTTCATTTATATATGGTCAAGTCATCATGTGGCCAAAAGGAAAGACTATTGACGATGTAGTAGTAATTGGAGAACAAGAGGGAGAACTATACAGATTAAAGGGCCAACCAAAACAAGCTTTGGTTCATGACTTAGTAGAACCAAATGAACTTTGGCATAGAAGGCTTGCACATGTGCACTATAGGGCACTACCACTTGCAAGCAAAGCTATTGAATTTCTTCCAGAAATACAAGAAAAACATGAAGGAGTATGCAAGGGATGTGCAAAAGGAAAGAACATAAAGAAGACATTTCCAATTAGTGAAAGCAAGGCTAAATGAATCTTGGAAATCATTCACTTCGATGTCATCTAGTTCATTAAGTGGGTCTGTATACTATGTTTCCTTCATTGATTATTTTTCTAGGAAGACATGGATATACTTCATGAGGAACAAAGATAAAGTATTCAAAAAGTTCAAGGAATTCAAATCCTTGATAAAAAACTACACAAAAAAGAAGGTCAAGATCGTCTGTTCAGACAATGGTGGAGAATTCACATCAAATGAATTCAAGGAATTGTGCAAATATTTAAGGATTAAGAGGGAGTTTAATGCTCCATATAATCCACAACAAAATGGGGTTGTGGAAAGAAAGAATAGAATGATCATGGAAGCTACAAGGGCAATGCTTCATGATCAAGATCTTCCCATGCATCTATGGGAAGAAGCTGCTAGAACAACTGTGTATGTACAGAACCATAATCCACATAGATTACTTGAGAACAATACACCTGAAGAAGTGTTTTTAGGCAAGAAACTAGAAGTCAATCATCTCAAAATATTTGGCTATTTAGTGTACATACACACTCCAAAGGAAAAGAGGACAAAATTATATCCTTCAGGAAGGAAGGGTATATTTGTGGGATACTCTAAAAGCTTGAAGGCTTACATAATATACTTCCCAGGATTCAAGAAGATTGACATCAGCACAGACGTAACATTTGACGAAGACTTAGCTTACAACAAATACAGAAAGAGACCTACTGAAGAACCTAAAGAAATAGAAGTACCCAAAATTCATGACACGACCATGAATGAAGCAATTCCAGAAGAACATTGAGAAGTAGAAGAACCTAAAGAACCTATAGATCCACCTCAAGAAAAGAATCCTCACAAGAGGAAACTTGCTTGGGTACGAGAAGCTATCCAAGGTGCAGAAAGATATGGGACTCTAGAAGAGATACATAGAGAAAGGAAAAGAACCAGGTCCTGCTTCAGTTATGTAGCCTTATTATGTGACTTCATTGACAAAGAACCTTCCAACTATGAAGAAGCAGCATAAAAGAAATAATGGAAGGATGATATGATCGTAGAGTATCAATCAATCATGAAGAATGATGTTTGGAATGTTGTCCCAAGACCAGAGGGGAAGTATTTTGTGACTTCCAAATGGATCTATAAGATCAAGCATGCTGCAAATGGTAGCATAGAGAAATATAAAGCAAGATTTGTGGCTCATGGTTTCTCCCAAAAAGAAGGAATATATTATGAAGAAAAATTTTCTCCTGTAGCCAGATATACTTCCATCAGATCAGTACTTGCTTTGGCTACAGTAATGAAGTGGAAAGTATACCAGATGGATGTCAAGACAACTTTCTTGAATGGTGTAGTAGAAGAGGAAGTATATGTGGAGCAACCACTTGGTTTTGAGACACATGACATAGAGACTCATGTGTGTAAGTTAAAGAAATCCCTGTACAGTTTGAAACAAGAACCCAGGACATGGTACGACAGAATTAACAGCTTCCTATCCAGTTTGGGATTTATAAAGAGTAAAGCAGATTTCAACCTTTACTACAAGGTTGAAGAAGGGAACCCAATGATACTCCTACTGTATGTAGATGATATATTTGTGATAGGTGAGGATGGGTTGATTGGTGATACAAAGTGGAAGCTTGTTTCTGAGTTCAAAATGAAGGACTTAGGTATGATGCACTATTTTCTAGGCATGGAGGTGTGGAAGAATGCAGATGGAATTTCCTTGGGACAAGGGAAGTATGAAGTAGAGATCCTAAAGATGTTTAGGATGATGGTCTGCAATTCCATGACCACACCTATGGCATAGAACCTGAAGCTATTGAGAAATTCTTCATCAGAAGCGGTTGATGCTACAATGTATCATCAAATGATTGGGTCCTTGATGTACCCGATGAATAGATATTTGCTTTTCTATGAACACATTGAGCCAATTCCTAGCGAATCCGAGACATGTTCACTTGATTGCTGCAAAGCATATTCTGAGGTAACTGAAGGGTACAGTTGATTATTGGCTCAAGTATGAGGAGAATCAGAAGATTAACCTGGAAGGTTATGTGGATTCGGATTGGGCAGGTATTTCCATTGATAGAAAGAGCACTTCAGGGTGTTGGTTCAGTATGGGATCACCTGGTTTAGCAGGAAGCAATACTATGTGGCACTAAGTACAACCAAAGTAGAGTGTGTTGCAGAAGCTTGCTCGGTTAGTTACGAGGCGGTGTGGCTGAGAAAGCTACTATATGATTTATTTGATCTTCAGATGGATGCTACTTGTATATATTATGACAACTACAGCTGCGTGAAGCTGTTGAAGAACCCATTGTTCCATGACAAGTCAAAGCATATTGAGATCAAGTATCACTATATCATGGATATGGTGCAAAGAGGAGCAGTGAAGCTCCAATATGTTGTGATGGATGAGTATATAGTTGATGTACTGTCCAAACCATTATCCAAATTAAATTTTGAGTACTTCAGGGAGAAGCTTGGTGTTCTCTAGATTGAGTTTCCATCCAAAGGGAATTGATGTGTCTGTTGGCCCTTCTAACATGGTGGAAGCCTGAGCTTCAAATGGTTAGATGAAAGTGCAGAGATGCTTTGATATGATTGTGGGTTGTATTACCACATGATCAGCACATAGATATTATGATGTGATTGTGGGATGTATTACCACATCATCAGTGCAAAGATATTTTGATGTGATTGTGGGTTGTGTTACCACATGATCAGTGCAGAGATATTCTAATGTGATTGTGGGATGTTTTCCCACATGATCAGTGTAGAGCCATTCTATGGGAGAATGGAGGCACCTGGTCAGTTATCAAGAAATTGATTTAGTATGGGACTGAAACTCAGCTTAGTGTTGAGAGGCCATTCTCTAGGAGAATGGAGGCACCTGGTTAGTTACTAGAAATTTATTTCAGTTTGGGACTGACACTCAGCCTAGAGCTGAGATCCCTTTTGAAAGGATGAGGTCAGATGTAAGTGTAGATCCCTTCTGACATGATGAGGTTGGATGTAAGTGCAGAGCCCTTCTAACATGATGAGGTTGGATGTACATGCAGAGCCTTTTTGACATGATGAGGTTGGATGTAAGTGTAGAGCCCTTCTGACATGATGAGGTCGGATGTAAATGCAGATACTTTTTGACATGATGAGGTTATATGTAAGTGTGGAGCCCTTCTGACATGATGAGGTTGGATGTAAGTGCAGATCCTTTCTGACATGGGTTTTGGATGTGTTCTTCTCATGGTCAGATGTGAGTGATGCTCCTTTCTAACATGGGTTTTGGATGTGTTCTTCCCATGGTTAGATGTGAGTGCTGGGCATGCCTTTTTGACATGGTTCATTCCATGGTTAGATGTAAATGCTGGGTGGGCCTTTCTAAAATGGTTCATTCCATGGTCAGATATAAGTGTTGAAGATGATGAAGACCTACATGAAGGATAGGCCTACAACTAGCATGAAAAATGGATGGCTTTGTAGAACCTCCTGTGATGAGTAGAATTGAGATAACACCAATGATGATCAAAATTAAGTTATGATCCATACTTGATGATGATATAGTGATAATACAGTGATGCTCTTGATCAAGTAATGATCCAATGATTCTCTAGATCAAGTAAAGATCCAGACTCGATGATGATCCAATGATGATCCAAACTTTATTACTTGACAATGAAGATGACTTGACGATGAAGATGAATTGAAGATGAAGATTAATTGAAGATGAATATGACTTGAATATGAACATATGATGTTCCAGATGATACAGAGAAGAATAATTGTGCTGATAAATTGTGTTGAGAGAATACCTTCCTAGTTAACAGGGAGTGTTGATGTATTTGTAACTTCGGAATGTATTCACTTGTATATCTTATGTATTGTACCCAAATGTTTATTCCAAGAAGTATCTATAATATAATTGAGTCCTATCATGCCTCGATGTTCCAATCAGGAGATTCAATAATGTTAAAAAGTCATATAAAGTCATAGAGTATAACTTTCCTTATTGATCAAGGGTTAAAGTCCCCGCAGTTGTGGGGCCCTAAGGTTATTAGAATCTCCTAGAGAATTTGGACCTAGTGATTTATTGTCAAGTCAGGAATTATTATGAGCCTCCTTATTAGTCACACATTCATATTCATTCACTCACACTCAGTTGTAGCGCACAACTGAGAGAGAGATAAGAAGTTGGGACAAGAGAGAGAGAGAGAGAATACTGCTATCGGGAGATCATCTTACTATCTTTGGGTTTTACTTTTGGTGTTGATTCTATATCTGAGGAATTTGTGGGGTTTTATCCTTTATGGTTTCCCCAAGGAAAATATTTTTGTTCATTGTCTCTTGTGTTTAATTGTTGTGCTTTTTATTCTCTCAAATAAGATCCTAAGATCATATAGCTTAAATGTTAAAAATCTAACACTTGTATTAAGAAGTTACCTTATTTTAGGTTTAATGGGTGACCTATGGTATTAGTTACTAGAGCCCACAAATTGTCAAAGTTAGAATTCAGGGGGAGTGTTATAATTATAATCCTCCCTTGTCTAATTTGGTCAATCGTGTCTAAATTAGGAGTCTTTTCAGTATATATTTAGTCACTAGCATTATTGGGTCTGCATGGCCTAATTGGGCCACATTTACCAGTTACTAGAGTGTGGGGAACACTAGTTGAAGATAATTTCCACTGATTTCACTTGCATGCATTAGTTTAGGAGCCTCCTAGACCAATCCCTACAATTTAGATGCCACTAGGAGTACCGGAACCAACCTCCTTCAGTTGAGTTTAGTTAGTGACTAGTTAAGCCTAGTTAGGAGTTAGTTACCTTCAATTAGTGCCATTCATTGATAGATTGCATGTGGGAAGGTGAAATTCCTCACCTACCACATTCATTTAGGATAGTTAACTGATTCTAAATGACTGGTGCATTGACTGAGGCAACTAGGGCTAACTAGTTGAGCTCGGATAATGATTTATACATGTTCAATTATCCATGCAGTTAGGTAGAGTGAATCAATTTGAATTCCTCTCTCATGCATTCAAATTGACTGGTTATTAAGACCAGCGTATTACATTGTAATTAATTATCCAATTTATTTTTATTAATGAAATAATTCACAGCTACAAGCCATGTTTTGAATTGTTTCATTCTTCAATTTTTGAGTAAAATTGTCTGATCTATCTTGTGAGTTGTGTGTTGGTCACATATCTATGTGCTCAATTTTATACCTCAACCCACTAGCTCCCCATCCCCCTATACATACCCCCCATCTTTTTCTCTATTTGTCTCCTAACTTTAATATATATATATATATATATCTCTCTCTCTAATGTCTATTTCTCTATATATTCATATCCCCCTAATAAGTTGTCCTCATGGTGGTCATTTGGAAAGAGACATGACACACTTTTTCATTGGTCTAACCAATCTAGTTAATATAAACCTAGTCAGATTAATACAATGAACTAGTCATATCCCCACTATATTTTTAAATAATCAAAATCCTTATGAATATTGGTTAGGTAATGAAATAAATATGAAACCCATGGGGGTATCCTGATCAACTTATTTCCAGCTAGTAATAATATCCTTTTGTAACTTGGTTCCTGGTAATGTATGATGTTAACCCAAAAAATCCCTCACTAAACTACACATGGCCTACACCACCCAAGGACACCCATGCATGACCCTCATTTGACCCCATTTGACCCCCACACCCTCAAGAAGGCTTAAAAACATGAAAAGGGCTTAAAACCACTAAAAAGAGCCTAAATAGCTCTCCTAGGCGCTAAAGCCTCCTAAAAGGGGATAAAACCCCTCAAAGGAGCCTAAAACCCTAAAAGGAGCTAAATTTTGAGTGAAAGGGGCTAAAATCCCAAAAGGGGGGCTAAAGCCCTGACCAGGGGCTTAGAACCCTAAACAAGCTATAAATAGAGGGGTGGGGGTCACTCTCAAAACATTCCTCCCTTCCCTATTGTTATGCTGCCAAAGTGAGTGCCTTGAGACCATTTTGCCTCTCAAGCCATTCACTCTCCCTCTCCTCCATCCTTCCATTGATCCATAGCTCTCCCTTCCAAGAGAGGTGCTCTCCCAGCTATGGCATGGTGTCCCATTCCAAGGAGAAGGTATACCTATGTTGTTTTATGTGTTTGCTTTAGTAGTTTGTAGTTTTTCTAACAATATTTGTTTGTAGGTTTATTGCTTAACATGTTTTTGTAGGTATTTTGATTCTAACAGTTGTATGCAAGGCCTTGGAGTTTAAACCCTAACCTTGTGTGTAGAGGGGTTCTTTCATTTCACTTCATTTTTTGTTCTGTTTGTTTTTTCTTGCATCCACCACCGGGAACCCTATCCTTCTATCCTATAGATGGAAGGTAGCCATTGTTTCCCTATAGTAAGGGAGAAATACCTGCTACAGAATTGGCGACCATACCAGGTTGATCCCACAGGATCCTTGGGTTTATTTTTTTTCAAAGTTCCAGTTTGTTCTGGTTTTTTCCCTAGTTTAATTTTCTATTAAAATCTAGCTTAGATTCCTATTTATTTACATTTCCAGTTACTACCGAAACTCCTCAAGGAAAATCCGAGTCCATTTGGCCACAATACAGGTTACTGTCAGTCGGATCTGACTCAGGGTCAAAAGAAATTCAGTTTCTGGAGTAGGTCGCTTTTATCAGGCCTAGAGAGGGGACCAGGTCACTCATTATGGCCTAACAAGTGCGACTAGGTCACCTATTTAGCCTCGAAAGGTGGGACCCCCTTCCAAAAGTCAACCCGCTTCTATTTGCAAATTCTGAGTGGCCCCCTCGCCTGTTTCTAGAAAAATTTGGCGACCCCCTCGTCACATTTGACCCAGAAAGTACAATCTGTCACTCAGAGTTTGATTTTTTTAAAGTTAAGGACTGTCAGTGCAGCCCACCCGCCTCTCTCCATCCAAACTATTTTTATTACTATTTTTATTTTTGTTTATGTCCATTTCATTTACAGAACAGAGCTTGATTAAATCAAAGTGTAAATCAATGCTTAATGGGTTAATGAACATAGCTTGATTAAAATTTACTTAAAATCAACATCTTTCCTAACCCTTCCTCTTCTACCTAGTCATCACCCTTTGGGGTATTCTAGGATAAGACAAAGGGTGAAGCTCGTATAGTAATAGGCACTTCACTTAATATTTTTCGAAGCCACTAAAAACGAGTGACTTGGAAAGTAGAGGGGATAGAGAAGGAGGGCTTCTCACAGTGCTTAGCATCCTCCCCATTGACCAACCTTGCATCTGAAGGGTGACCTGTGGATATACGGATGGGATTAGTCCCCCCCTTCCAAAAGTCAACCCGCTTCTACTTGCAAATTCTGAGTGCCCCCCTCGCCTGTTTCTAGAAAAATTTGGCGACCCCCTCGTCACATTTGACCCAAAAAGTACGATCTGTCACTCAGAGTTTGATTTTTTTAAAGTTAAGGACTATCAGTGCATCCCAGCCGCCTCTCTCCATCCAAACTATTTTTATTACTATTTTTATTTTTGTTTATGTCCATTTCATTTACAGAATAGAGCTTGATTAAATCAAAGTGTAAATCAATGCTTAATGGGTTAATGAACATAGCTTGATTAAAATTTACTTAAAATCAACATCTTTCCTAACCCTTCCTCCTCTACCTAGTCATCACCCTTTGGGGTATTCTAGGATAAGACAAAGGGTGAAGCTCGTATAGTAATAGGCACTTCACTTAATATTTTTCGAAGCCACTAAAAACAAGTGACTTGGAAAGTAGAGGGGATAGAGAAGGAGGACTTCTCACAGTGCTTAGCATCCTCCCCATTGACCAACCTTGCATCCGAAGGGTGACCTGTGGATATACGGATGGGATTAGTCCCATTGTGTTGAGAGCCCAGCACCCTCTCCTGGTTGAAGAGAAATATAGGTGCAAGGTAGTCACTTAGTCAGGCTAACATAGTTCGGGATTACAAATGGTACATGTCTAAAAATTTGTGATTACTATTTACCGCTTTTCATTCACAAAGTTATGAACTCTATGGAATATTCATAAACCATTTAATTAGCACCAGATATAGCAGAAAAATAAAAGACATACACACCATACCATATAAATCAACCCAACTCAATTCATGATGCTGAGTGAGCCAGTAAAATTTATAATTTACACTAAGTTAAACATCTGTAGTCTTTGAGGACATAATCCTTGACTGCCTTAACCATGGGAAGTACTTAGGTTCAACCCAGAATCTCATTGTGAGGAGTACCATGGGAACCCCAAAGTAGTTGGTCGCTGAGAGGAATTTCCAAGCGAAACAAGAAACAACCCCCACCGATTGAGTAGCACTCCTGTGAGGAAAAAGACAAGTGCTGTCTCCTGGCAGTCTTCGTGGCCGAGTGACCACCTGTAGCCAATAGGAAGCCATTAAAAAATGTGGTCCAAAAATCATTACCACCATTTTGAAATACAAATTTGACATGATTGATCCCTCACACTCTTCCTCATGCCTAAGAGATGAACCACCACAGTTCGGGTCATTAAACTGACATCATCGAGGCCATTCTTGACAACCTTCCACACAATCAAAAGGCCACACAACCTCTGATTCAAATTTAGACCCATATCAATCTGAACTAGATTTGCACACTACACCATCAAGCCCCATGGCTGGTGAAAACCTGAATCCATTTTTCGGCATAGCAATTCCTAGTGGACCCATGTCCACACCACAAACTATCACCAACAACCTTGTAGGTGGCCCTAGTATGGTTATGCAAACCGTCATAAGTCAGTTGCCACCACCCATATTGACCAGTCAAGTTGTCCCACCTACAACACATGGGGGTAGTGACCCTTCCACCTACACTTCCCCTCCTATTATACATGGGGGTAGTGGCCTTTCCACCCATAGTGTCCTTCCAACAACACTTGGGGGCATCGTCCCATCCACAATGGTGCCACAAGTACCCCCAGCAATGCAGGTGCACTATGAACCTACAAACCCCACCACCATGGCTGCCACATCTCACATCAACATGGGGTCAAACCTTCCTTTCATGGAATGTCTCAACTTGACTGATTTGGATCAGTTAACAAATGACTCTATCCGCCATCAAAAGTTTTGGCCTCCCATGCCAACCTAACTTCCCCCAGACATTCCCAAGTTTGAAGGGAATGCAGGGGAGTGACCCCAAAACCACATCATTCATCTATGGAGCTCATCAAACAACATCGTATATTATTCTATCAGGCTAAGACTATTCCAATGCACCCTTACAGGTGCTACATCCAAGTGGTACATTGAACTACCACAAGCCAAGTACCCAGATTTCAACTCCTTGGCTTACATGTTCTTACAATATTTCCAACTCCCTGCCAGATATGATGAAGGGGTGGAGATATTGTTATCTTGCTGCCAAAATACTATGACCCACATAACTGACCACATCCATGAGTGGCAGTGACGCTGCATTTTGTGTAAGATCCAACTTGATGACAGGATCTTCCTTGATTGGTTCCTTAAAACTTCGCTCCCACCTATAGCAAAGGATGTCGCATTTGAACGTCCCCAATCCAAAGAGGAGGCCATATTGAAAGCCCAGCAGTTTGATCTAATCTATGCATAGTCTGGATACCTTTACACCGTCATTCCAGACACTCCCCATGCGAGCACTTCCTACCGGGATGCACCGGGGGCATCCCTTGTTGCAGATGGCATCATAGGTTCTGTCTCTCACCAACCACAGCACCATTTGACACCAACTAAAATACCACCACAACCAAGCAACACTACTAGTGTTTCCTACCAAAACCAAACTTTGGACTATGCAAGAATGATGTCCCAGTTCGGAGCCACAACTTCTTACGCTCAACCTGTGCCATCTCAGCAAGCTCAGGCCTTGGCTTAGCCAACATAACAATGCATGGGAAAAATTCCCACATTTATGGCAGCAACACCCACCCAAATATACTATGCACCACCGATGCAAGCTATTCAAGCCCCCACCCCTGCTCCACCTGCTCCATTGGGACAGGTGTTTGCACAACAAAACTGTCCCAACCAGCCAACCCCCAATAACCAACAAGGGCAAGCCAGAAATAAATGACCCCGAAACCAAGGAAACAATCAACATTAGGGAGGTGATCAACAACCAAATCCCCCCAACAATGTTGCAACAAACCGACTAGCCCAAAATCCTCAACGACCAAATGCACCAAGATGCAATGCTTCATTACGGACAAACCAACCGTGCACACTATGCAAGGTCTACGCCCACTACACATTCGAGTGTCCCTTCATGGGCCATGCTAAACAGGCCATTAAAAAAAAGGTTCAACATTCCACCAATACTACAGACCGAGCCCAACCCAAATCGACACCATAAGGACCTCCTCCTATGGTGCTTCAAAACCCATTACCAATCCAAGGATTGGTGGCAACCGCACCCCCTCCCCAACCCAATCCCAATGCTCCAGGGCTACCTCCTAAACAACTGAAGAGGTCAATCTACAAACCAGATGAAATCAATATGGAACCAACACCAAACCCACTAACACATCAGCGACATCTACGTCTAAAAAAACCAATGCACCTCTTCAGTTACCCCCTTTTTTGTTCCCCCCACATACGCCAGGTTGCCAAGAATGCCACGGCTAGAGCTGTTGTCAGCTACAGCATAGTGGATGATTTGGCCCAAACACCTATCACCATGTCTACTCTTGAGGTACTCAAAACTTTCCCAATGTAGTGGAAAGCCTTACTAGCTGCCCTTAGGGCCGTAGACCCCTCTGACTCCAAGTTGATCACATTCAACATAGAGAATGGGGAACCGTGAATGCCATCAACCATTTCCTTCCAAATCTCAGTGTCTATCTAGAATTTGGTCGTGCACCAGTGCATAGTGGATGAGGGGGAATCCACGTGCATTATGTCTACCCTAGTCTGGCAGAAACTTGGATCCCCAATTCTACAACCATCCTCCACAACTCTATGGGCTTATGATGGCCATCTTGCTAAAGTGAAAGGAATCCTCCCCCATGTCCCCATCACATTAGTCGGGAAGATAGTTCTGATTGACATAGAGGTTGTTAATGCTCAATTGGACTATAACCTTCTCCTCGGAAGAAGTTATATGTACGCCATGAGATATGTAGCATAAACTGTCTTCTGGGAAAATCATGACTATTGACCAACTAACTTATCATGATCCGCAAGGGTTAACGACACCCACCAATTTTATCCCTATGATCAACACCATTGATTCGCAAGGTATGACCACACATGCCAATGTTATCCCTGTGGTCAACACCATGGTTCGAACAACATACCAGCCTCCCAATTGTTTAATGTGGGACCTGGTTTGTTTGTCGATACCACCATGATAGCTTATTTCCCCTTAGTGTCACCACCATCAACACTAAACGATACTACAGACTTGTGCATGCTCTCATCCAGCATCGCTACACCCAAACAACAACCACAGCCGCAGCCCCAACTGCAACCACAACACCGTCCGCAGCCGCAACATCAACAGCAGCTGCAACATCATCCATAGCTGCAGAATTATGCACATCCATAACCACAACCTCATCCCCACATATAACCATTGGGGAGTTATCTGGGCTCCTCTCTAGTCCATACAATTCCCTTCCTCTTTCCCCTTCCTGGTGTCATGAGCAAGCCAGTAATGGCCACCTTAAACTTACCCAACCTTACATTAGGAATTCGTCTGTGGTATCTTGATCCACTAGCTCAACCACCAATGCATCAAGTAGTATTAACCCCCATGCAACCCATTGCGGTCGAGTCTCATCCTCCACCCGACCCGCAAAAACCAACCACCGCACCTGCACCCACAAAACCCCACCCAAAAAGGGCTAGGGGAAAGAATGCAAAAGGTACCGCTAAAAATTGACAAATCCTGTCTTGTGCCATCTATGAAGAATAGGGCCATCCAACTTAGAATTTCCCTGAGATTCCTATAATCTATGCACATTTGGACACCATGGATATAACTGAAAACATCCCCGTGTTTGAACTTCCAAGCACGTCAATAGTGAGAAACAAGTCATTGCGAACAAACCATGCTTGTGCCCTTTGCAGATTTTATGGACACTATTCTCACCATTCCCAAGAATTTCTTGAGTTCTAAATGGCTTTAGCTGACCTTTGTCAACATTCCCTTGAATCTGAGATCACCCTGATCAAAGAATTTCACCCCCCACCTCCTTATTCAGACACCATGTCCATTTACATGATGTCTAGTTCTATCGGCCCTCTTGTCTCCATCACCAATGATGGTCCATCAGACCTGTCCCTTCGTTGCTTCCACAATGATGAGGAGATAATTGAATCCTTAACCACCCTAAAATACCCATGGGATGACATACACCATCACTCATTCTTCCTCCCTGAAGAACTTGTGTCATAGTCTCACCAGTTTTCCATGGAAACCAAAGATTTCATTCATGGGAAAGTCGACTTGTTCAAAAACCCCATTCTAGCACCAAACACCTTCAAAGAAGGGAACATGGCCAACATCTTGCCAACCATCAAAATCAACATCTCAACCAATCTTGAGGTTTTTGAAGAAATCATGCTGGGGGCATCCTTCTCCCCGAAAGAATTCACTGCCTACAAATCTCTCTTCCAAGAATTTCGTGACATCTTTTCCTGGTATTACACTGAAATGCCCAGGTTGGATCCATCCATCATGGAACACCACATCAAAACATGGCATGATGTGGCCCCCATATGCCAAAAAAAATGGCCCATCCATCCTTCCAAAGCGGCTGCGGTCAAAGCTGAAATAGAGAAGGTACGCACAACCGACTTCATCTTCCCCATTGTTTACACCACTTGGGTTTCTAATCCCATTCCCGTGAATAAAAAATAGGGCACCATCTGGATTTGCATAGACTTCTACAATTTCAATGGGGCATGTCCCAAAGACAACTTCCCAACACCCTTCATCAATCAGATTATCGATGCATGTGCTGGACATGAGGTTTTTTCCTTCATGGACAGATTTTCTGGATATAACCAAATTCAGATCCGGAAAGAAGATCGTTACAAGACTATGTTCATAACCCCGTGGGGCACATTTGCATATCAAAGCATGCCCTTTGGCCTAAAAAACACTGGAGCCACCTTCCATTGTGCCATGACAAACTGTTTCCATGACCTCATTCACATCATGTTGGTTTATATTGACAAGCTCATCACGCAGTCACAGAAGCAAGCACAGCACATAGCCGACTTGCACAAAGTCTTCCTATAATGTCGCAAGTACAAAATCCACTTGAACCCTTTCTAGTTTGTTTTATGTGTCCCAACGGGCCGTCTTCTAGGGTTCATTGTGTCACACAAACAAATGACCGCTGATCCCCTGAAATTCCAAATGACTTTCCCTCTAACGTCACCCCTTTGAGTGACGGTATTATAACTTGTAATATAGTCTTTTCATTTTTTGTTTTACACATTTTTCAAAAGTGAGTCTTATGTATCATTTACCCTCATTTCCCCAAATGGATCCTACATCGGACCGGTACATTGGATTTGCAGATGGTCTCCGAACCTTGCCTCGGCTGCATGGGTCATCTACTCCCCGTCGCACGAGTTGATCCATATCAACGGAATATGCGTGGGCAGTGCGACCAACAACCAGGATAAATATGACGGTGTCAAGGGCCTTTTATCTGCAACTCTCCAGTTAGGCATTCACCATTTCGATGTCTTCTTAGACTCCCAACTGCTTGTTTCTCAATTAAACAACTACTACTGGGTACGTGATCCCTGCCTCTATAGAAAATTCCTACGCACTAAACAGATGGTTAGAACATTTGAGTCCATTACATTCACACATGTTCCTAGAAACTTCAATAATGTAGTAGATCAAATGGATAATGACATTCTAAACTAGCACATTCATAATCGCATATAGGAAACATACAACCATAACATCATGCATAATCATATATAAAAATACACACACAAGTGTAACAATACATCATTTAGGCATTGCATCTCACATCATCATAAAAAGACTCACATATAAAACCATAAAAGCGCATCCATGTGTGTCAAAAATATATATATATATATAGATAGATAAGTCACATGTCCAAAATATGTCCAATACAAAATGAGAAGCCACATATGCTTTCTCAGCGAAATATACATAGCGTTGCAAAAACTCCTAAGTGCACCAACACACTAGGGGAAGCCCCACTAGGATACTAATCTGACTCATACTCATCATCTAGCTCAGTATCATCATCTTCCTCAAAAGACTCATCCTTTGCAGGAAGATCACCTCTCGCTGCTCGAAGAAGGTAATCAAAGGACACGACCATCTTCCTCATCACAGAGGTCCACTTTGGAGGAAAAATATGAATGGAAGCAATCATATCATTGCTCAAATGCTACTAGCCATCATCAGAGATCCCATCAGCAAGCCACTCCAGATGCGGCAAAAACTTATCCACCTCCCTCCATCGCCTGCAAGGGTTCCCCACAGGAACTGCTGTAGGTGCCATAGAAACCACTCACCTATGATATCCGGGTGGTGGGTGAGGACCAATATCTGCATACACAAACAAGGACACCATCAGTCTATGCATATAATCATACAACTATCAACCAGCTCAAGTACACTATATATCAAGATGAACATAAAAACATCACACATACATACCAGCTGGTCCCCACACCTGGCCTACAAGTCGGGGCATCTCGGTGTGCCCATGATAGTTCATACCCACATACAGGTACTCCTCAATGACCACTGGAAGCTGATGCCACTGCTATAACAGCTCCTTAGTGAAGAAGTACCCCACTCTACTGCCACCATCTTGTACCATCATCTGGCACCACTTGTGCATCCATGGCTCCCATGGACCGCTATCCCACATGACCCAATGTAGACACAGAGTAGGTACTTTCTCGAAAAAGAAAGCACATAGAAAGGAGCCAAAACAAAATCCTTCCCCAGATGACTTCGCATTGTTCAGCTGACACCGAGCAACCTAAAGATACATCTGGGCCCACCCATAATACGTGCCCCCCATAGCACGTTGTACCAATTGCAGCTTTCCTCCAGATATCTTGTGGCTCCCCATGGAACCCAAGATACACAGCAATGATGTCGCCACCACCTGTGTCGACAGGTCCTCAATGTCACACATCAATATGTGGGAGCCACGCACATACACAGTAGCATAATAGTGCCTATCATATAGCTCCTCCAATGTCTCCCCCCTAGACAGCAGTGATGCTAAGTCACCAACAACTCCCAACATATGGATCCCAGTCAAGAAGTACACATCCACCAACATGATCTCAATATGCTAGCCCTAGAAGAGGAAGGCCTCCTCTCCAATATCACAAAAGCTGACCAGCATTTGTAGCAACAAACGCAAGCTCTTCATAAGGGGTATCCTCATGAACTTTAGTAAACCACAACGGGCCAATGTATCATTCACATTCTCATCCCACAATGATGCCTACCAGAGGTCTTTATAGTCTCTCTCCCACCACTTAATCTCAGCCATCATGCATAAGCAAAACACAGATGTCAGCAATTGCTCTCATTAAAAAATGTCACCTAGAGGCTAAGTCACACCTGTTTGGGCAAAATGAGCAACCAAGTCGCTCAAAAATTCCCCACAGGTGCGACTAGGCTGCTCTTTTTCCCTCAAAAGGTATGAATTGGCTCCATGAAACCCCAACAAGCTCATGAAGGACCTCTAAGTGACCAAATGCAGAATGTAAACCACCAAAAAGAAGACATTTGGAAAGAGCTCTTACCTGGAAGTCACAGAACTCAAAACCACCGGTCGAAACAGGAGAAATCAGAAAAAGATAATCTAGGGCCCACCTCTCCAAATCTATAGTGAACAGTGACAATGACACTTCACAAAGTGGTCCCTACCCTTATATAGGCCTATTGCAGCTGCAACATTTTCCCAAAATTCAAAAAAAATTTGGGACCCTCCTTTTGCTTATCTTGGTTTGACTTTTGATTTGGTTTGATGATTCTGCAGAAATTTTTTTCCTAATGCCAGAAATGTTTCACTACTTGTTTAAGTTTACCTTGCCTTCGAACACATTTTTGAGTATTTGAGTCAGAAGTTTGGTCACTTTTGCTCCCACTGTTGCAGAAAAGTAATAAGCAACCAGGTCCAATTGTTTTATCCGATGCTTTTATTCACTTTAGTCTCAATCGGCTGTCATTTGGTATTCCGTCAGGACGTATTGTCTCTAAGTTTTCCACAGTGGTGGATGGCGCATCACCTTAACGTTTCCGATCCCATTGATTTATTTCACCGATCCTTAAGTTTTCGGCGTCCGCCATTGCGGCTTCGAAAAGTGCTGTCTTTCCGGTAATTAAGTTGGTTTTTCCTCCGATTTAGATTTTGCCTATTGCGAAAAATGATGTATTTTATGTTTCCGCTGTTGCGGCTCCTTATCCTTCTATCACTCCGACGTTTAGTCTTGCGAGCTCCAATGCTTTATTGGTTTCTCCTGGATGTCTTGGCTGTTCACCTAAGTTGTTTTACCACCCGATGTTACAGAAGGAGATGTCCATATGATCTCCAATCCTTGCGTTTTCACCGTTCGATGTTTTCTCCGACCGCTTATGGTTGATCGGATATATATATATATCGGGTCAGGTAAGTTGATTATTCTATTGTTATTTTGGAATTTTGTGCACTTTCGTTTTCGCTCAAGCTCGCCAGGACCCCTGCTGTCGGTACCCCTTTCCTAGGTGGATCTTCCGTGGAAACTCAATGGTTTTCTTCCCACCAATCACACGGCAGTGCCAGGTAGGCTCTTGTACGCATTTTCCCCTTCCATTCGACTGGATTGTTTCAATTTTTGGTTTGTTGTTATTTCCATGGTTAGGGTTTCCCTTAGTCCCCGTTGTTTACATGTATATATGCTGGGGTGTGTAGTGTAACTGTCCGTAGGGGAGTTTTGTTTCCCACGGGGTAGTTTCTTTCCGCGGCCATTATGGTTTTCGACCCTACACTTGATGGTTGGGGAAACTGGTGCAGATGGCTGTTATGCTGTCTACACCAGTCTGCCCCTGTTGTTTTGTTTTTATTGGTCATTAGGTGAATGTCTTCATGGACTCCCTGGGAAATGTCGGACTGGTTCACCTACTCCGGTTACCCACATGTTTTCAAACCATGACCGCGTTTTGTACCTTGTTGTTTCAAGCGACCCGGTTCACGGTCGGATTCAAACCCAAACCGGTCTGGGGTAGTATAACATTTCCCATCCTTAGACGGACCGTAGATGGCACATAGATAGTTTTTTTGTTGAGATGCCCCCATTGAATGGATAGAATAAGTTCCCCTGTCGTTCCACGTAGCGCAACGGTCATGGCGCCCACAGAGAGCCCGAGGTTGTTTCATT
The DNA here is from genome assembly GCA_001517045.1 of Pseudotsuga menziesii. NCBI lineage: Eukaryota > Viridiplantae > Streptophyta > Pinopsida > Pinales > Pinaceae > Pseudotsuga > Pseudotsuga menziesii. Next base: position 56,085 of record LPNX010943829.1, read on the forward strand.
TTAATGTAGACTTTGTTTCCCACTTGAGTTTTGTTGATCGAGCCATTTTCAGTGTTAGACAAGAGTATTGGTGAACATATTTACTTAATTTAATTAAATGCCATCATGTTGAACACAGATGAGGTAAAATGTTTACATGGTTATCTCAATATCTACAATTTGTCTGGAAATAACCTAACAATTACAATGTTATATGTGGCAAGAAGATTCCTCCGAACCCAAAATGTCTAAGCGTCAAAAGAAGAAGGCCCTTGTGGTCGAAGAGGATCCCGACGTCGAGGTCATCACCAAGGCTGAATAAATTTATGAAGACACCAAATGCATAACTGGTGTAGAGTCTGAGTATCAGTGGGGAGACATCTACAGGTTGATCACGTGCCGAGAGGTGCCTAATATAGGATTTGAGGAAGAAAGCATATACTCCAACATAGAAAGGTCTTCGTTGATGAAGATTGCTACAAGACCAGAGCTCTTTCCATGCTCTGAAGTGATTGGGTGGATTCTACCTAGGGAAGATGTAACCACCATGATTCTTGAGAATGTTGACAAACAAGGCTATGCTACCTATAGCCCAGGATATGTAGCTCTGGCCTACCATTTTCCAGAAGCACAAGTATATTTAATAGAATATTGGTTGAATAACATTAGTATGGACCTCGTCGAGACCCTCAAGAGGATGCTCATGCCTGGAAGAAACTTTAGAACCAGGCCGATGGGAGAATATGACACCTCCAGCTTAAGAACTCCTTACAGGTTCATTGCCTTGATGCTCAACAGAATTTTTGGGAGAGCCCATGGCAAAAGCTTCAAATTGGAGTGGATGCCAATAATTTTTTATGTTGCAACACAGGGGACCAATTTCAACTAGGCCAACATAGTGTCCAATATTCTTTCAGCCTGTATGGCCTCAGCTTTGGGAGGAGTGTCCCAAAAGAAGTCAGAATTTTACATGAGCTCCATACTCATTGATTGAATACTATACAATCAACCTTTCCCTAGCCTAAGGTGCATCTGGGACCAGGAAAGGATACCTGTTTACTCTGCATACAAGCCACTGTGGGCTCACAAGTACCACAGTCACTACAGGGAGTTCTGTGAACATTTTATCATGCCATTATATACTCTTATTTTCTTGAAAGAATGTGACTGCATGTCAGAAGAGGCATTGCAGGTAATTGAAGAGTATGTTGATTATTACCTGACTAAGGATGGGCTCTATTTCAGAATGTTTGGAGGCTCCAGAGCACCCTCCCTATTGCCTAAATATGCTACAGACTATATAATTCACAAAGAGGCAGTTAGGCAAGTCTTCCTAGATGGCATTGGAAGCTTTTTATCTGAACACAAGAATGCTGCATATCCTCTATTGCCTTTCAGGTTGGGGATTTATAAGTTTACTAGAGTAAAGAAGGGCGACGAATTCGTGGAGGAGTTGGAAAAGTTTCATTTTGGGGAGATGCCCTTCCACAGGAATGACTCCCACAACAAGGTTGCAGAGCACTGCAAAGAGGACAATGTCCACTTCGAATACACTCACCAATGGGACAAAGAAGAGTCCATTTTCCATAGTGCATTGAACATAATGGCCTTGAGGAGAAGGTTTAAAAATAAAATCACCACCAAAGGTTGAAAGGGGTAGGATGAGAAATAAAAGGCTGATGAGGAAACCAGGAAAAGAAACAAAGAAGCTCAAAGGCTAGCCCAAGAATTCGAAGGGTGGCTGAAGGGAGAAGAGGAAGAAAAAAGAAGAGTTGCACAAGAGGCAGCCAAAAAAGCAGAAGAAGATGCCAAGATTGAAGAAGAAGAAAGAAAAAGGAAGCTAGATGAGGACCTTCAGAAACAGGAGGTAGAGAAGATGAAGCTAACCTAGATAGTGACAGAACAGTCAGCCTCTGACATAGTAGACATTCAAACCCATGACGCGGAGAATCCCGACGTTCAAGACCCTGAAGTGCCTATTGTCAGCACATTTGGACAGTCTATGGCCCCCACCCTTAGACTAGTTCCCTTTGAACAGAAGATAGGGGAAGAGGTCCCTGATTTCAATATTATTTTTTATGATAAAGAAAAGAAGAGGATAGTGAAAAGGACTGAGAAGAAGATTGAAATAGGGGTCCTGTCTGGTAAGATGATAACTGATATGACAATTGTATACAGAACAGAGAGAGACCCCAGGTTCACTATCAGGGTAGGGGCCACATTGATCCATGCTTCAGAGGACAATGTGGATAGAATAATGACAAATCTGGAGCAGTATAAGAAGTCTTCTTCTCAACTAAAAGACACACTAAGAAAGGAAAGAGAATAAAGTAATAAGTTAAAGAGGAAATTTGAAGACGTGCAAAAGAAGATGAAGTCTTCAAAAGCTGAAATGTAGGTTCTCCAAGCAGAGAGAATATCAATGGATACTTCCCAAGAGTGTCTGGAGAAAATACAACAAGAATATCAAGAGTTAAGGGTGGAGAAGGAACAACTACTAGGAAAGATAGAGGATCTAGAGCTGCAAAAGACCACCTTGGAGGCGAATGAGAGGCTATCTCAAGAACAAGAGGCAAAACTTCAAGAGCAGATTACCTCTATAACAACAGCTTTGGAGGAAGCCAAAGAGCAATAGGTTAATCTCCAACCCTTCAAAGAACATGTTCTGGCATAGAAAGCCAAGATGATTCAGTTGCAGATGGCCATAGAAGAGGAAAGATGCAGGGTCTTGCAAGTTGATGGTCGGTTGGAGGATATTTTGGAGACCTCCTAATATTTTGTTGACAGATCTTAGGACATCCTGGAAGTCCTAACAACAAGGATGGAAAGAATAGAGAACAATGAAGAAGATCCTGCAGAGCTGCCCTCGAAAGATCGATAGGCCCTTAGGCAGGACTACGGCTTATTAGAGTCTGCCATTAACACAGCCGAGGAATTCAAAAAGGCTGTTAGAAATATGAAAGGGGCATGCAAAAAATTCTTCAAAAGGCTCCTGATTACTTATAACCGATGCCAAGTAGAAGCTGAATAGAGAATAGATGCTATTTCAGACCACAACTTGTTTGTGGAAATTTTGCAGAAAAGGTACCAAGAAGAGGAAAGTAAAATATAGCACATTAAAGCTCTCGATGACCAGACCCTAAGGAATGAGGTAGATCATTCCGCAGTCAGTGTGCAGCTATTAGAAGATCAGCTTCATTTGAGTGCAGCTAGAATCAAAGCCATCAGAAACCAGGCTATGAAATTCGAGATAAATATTCATTTTTTGGAATCTTCTGAGTTTGAAGGCATCTCCTCAGAAGCTTCAAATTGGAAGAAATTCCTAAATAGTCAAGTGAGGCCCTCCTTGTGAATCTTTGTTCCCTTTTGTAATACGTAACAATTTTGTAAAAATTTGATGAAAGTGAAATTTTGGGAGGCGAAGAGTTGGGGAATCCCAAGGGTTATGTGTGGGCAGCCCAATAGTCTTATTCTTTTTTTGTATAAATATATAGGACCAAGAGGAAAAGAGGATCTTTTTCCTAGTTACACAAGTAAAGAGATATTGTAAGAAGAACTACTTTTTTGTGCAATAAAGAATTATTGTTTTCCTGTCGGAGAAATTTTGGTGGGACATTCAAATGTTATGCTATGGATTGGTGGAAGATGAACTATTTCATTTTTTCAGCCTTTTGTCCATTAACTGTGAGATCGTTCTAACTCTTAGGGCTTATATTCTTGTCTGAATGATTTCTGGTTTATTATATGAAATTACCACCATGAGTAATGAATTCCGTTCATAAGCAATTATCTATATGATTGTTTAAATATCTGTAATCGTTCATGTGTTGTGGGAAGGAATATCAACTACCTATGATTTCTCTTGATAATGCATGTACAATATACATTACTCATTAATAAGTTAAATTTGGCTCCTCGGGGATAGGTAGATAGTTAGATTTATTGTATTACTGTGTATGTGATTTAGATGCTTGTGAGTTCTAAGATGAGAGGTAAGAACCTACGCATCACTTTGTGATTACTCCTTTCATCCTTTATCACCCTGCATTGTTAATTAGGCATGTGCATATCATACCTTAAGTCAAAAAATACAAAAATATACGGTGGACCGGGCCGCAACCGATAAAACCTTTGTTTTTGTTATTTGACCCATGGTGGCTGGACCACAAACCAAATGGATTCGCTACACCAAACATTCATGGGATAATTGGGCTAATTGGGTTGTTGTTGCCTGCAAATTTCTAGGCCTCAACAAGGCCCTATTTGACCTAATTTCTCCCGTTCGACACAACAGGACCATACGGAGTCCATTTGAGACGTCATTCACACCATTGGTTTCAGAATTCTTCCCTATATTTCCTTATGAGACCATCATCTCATGTTTAACAAAAAAATTCAGGACCGCTTCGTGGAAGTTACCTCAGTTTATGAGCCACAGCATGGTGATGCAAGTGTCTGCTAACTTGTACTTGCATCACACTTGGCTACCGCTACTCATGCGGCTTCTCGGGCCACCGCCCGTAAGGAACATCATTTTTATTTTTAACATATAGCCTTCTACTTCGTCCACCGCACCTTATGTGGATCTCCAGACCATCATCTAGAAGACGAATCATTTCTTTTGCATGTATTTGGAATATAACTACCTCTAGACTTGCACTCACATCACATGTAATCAAGTCCATCCACCACAATTCACACACGACTCTCCTGACCTCTGTCCGAGAGCAACCTCGGTTTGCATGCCTCTGCCACACTAACTCGCGTACCTCTGCTGCCATCTATCCCATGCATTTATTGGTATGTTTAAGAGCCACCTGCTCCATCCATACTGTGCGGATGACCTTTGGACCACTTTCCACCATCTCGACATGGGGAACTGCCTATGCCACCACAATCGGTTGACCATACTAGAGTTTCTTTTAAGCTCTTTTCTGACTCCTAAAAGAATGAAAAGATTATCGAGCGTAGCTGTTTCCTTTTCAGCTTGTTAAAGTATAGGAAAGGGCGTCTACATCATCTTGTTTATCTCCTTTTATGGACTATGTAGACCATCAAATGAAAAGGACCACCTTGGCACATTCAAGCCAAGACCGTTCCCCTCTGCATACTTTTATGCTTTCTCAGGAAGAGGGCCGAACTTTATGAAAAATCTCACCATGAGTTGTAATTAATCTCTTTTCTAGCCTTCTCGTCAAGAAAATATTGTCGAGCAAACTTGGTTTTTTTCATGCTCGTAAAATTATCTGAATGACCTTCCAGTCAGTATAGGTTTAACCTTTTCTAGACTGACTGGACTACCAATGGTAAAGAAGTCTCCCACCCCCTAAAAAGAATGGGTGAGCTCTCTTGTGTATAATTTTATCCTTTTTCAGGAACATGAGACTACCAATGAAAAAGATCCCCCATTGGAGTTTTCTTCATGTTTTCAATACTCTCTAAAATTGAAAGCACCATTGAGCATTGTGACTTTCTTGGGCTCGCCAAAAATCCATGAGATCGTACCACAATGGTGTCTCTAGACACCACCCCATAAAAAACAGTTTGGCAGCATTCCCACTTTGGGTCACCTTTGTTTAGAGTACTCTACAATGTGTCTTCCTTGGATCCCGTCAATATCAAAAGTGTCTACCTCCCCCAAGTATTTCCCATCTGTAGTGACAATCACGGTATTACAGCTATGATCCCATTCCCATAAAATAGTTTCATTTGCTTCTTGGTATACCCTGCTGTCATACTTTGAACAAAGGAAGTTTGAGTCTACTACACTCCCTCTGCCCCTGTCCAACTCTTTCCCTCCCCCCCCTTTTCAATGGGTCAGTCCTCAAATTGTATCACACCTTTCAGTTATCTCCCTCACGCTTATGGTTAAGGAAACACCATTGCCTTGACCAGGGGCAGGTCTCCCTCTGTCGATGACAACAAACATATTCCAGAGGCCCCTGTATCTTTTTTTCATTAAACTCATTGATGAGTTCCTTGGACCACTTGAGAGGAATCCTTAGTGCCTCTAGAGATGGTTGTTTCTCACGTGCTTAACTCCAACTACATCATGGCACTGTTGAGATTCGTACAGGGTATTGGTTTGTGCAGTATTTGGTTGAAGACCTCAGATGTCACCTGACTCTAGCAAATTGATGAGTCTATTCGAGGGACCTAAATAGGTTATGTCCCTTATGATTTCTGGGTTGCATTGGAGATAGTGTTCAAAAGCCCCAGCAATGCTTCTATATAGATTTATGATTGATGCAGCATAATTGTACCACAAAGACTCTGACTCTCCATCAATGAATCCATACAGCTATGTACCATTCCAAATCCAGCAGGCTATCAGTCATGAAGATATAGCATTCCATGAGAATGCCATGGGTCCAATGTAGCAGTTCTTCAAATCAGTATTTTATTCATCCTCTCATAGAGTCAAACACTATGTATCATCAGTTGTATATGATCAGCTCTTGTATTATAGAGCGTAGATCACATTATTCTTTCGACATTGTTACGAGCATGGGAATGCCCACCTAATCCATATACATGTAACACATTATTTGTATCTCACCCATTGATGGGAACCATATTAATACAAAAACCAAAATCCACCATGCCCCAGCCTAGGAAGCACCACCTCTCCATAGAAAATCCTATGATGTCTGCCGGCCATACGATGAGCTCCTTCCCGCACACATCAAGGGGCAATATGTTAACCCAAAAAATCCCTCACTGAGCTCTACATGGCCTACACCACCCAAGCACACCCATGCACGACCCTCATTTGACCCCCACACCCTCAAGAAGGCTTAAAAACATGAAAAATGGCTTAAAAACCCCTAAAAGAGCCTAAATAGCTCTCCTAGGGGCTAAATCTTAAAAAAAGGGGCTAAAACCCCTCAAAGGAGCCCAAAACCCTAAAAGGAGCTAAATTTTGAGCGAAAGGGGATAAAATCCCAAAAAAGGGGCTAAAGCCCTGATCAGGGGCTTAAAACCCTAAAAAAGCTATAAATAGAGGGGTGGGGGTCACTCTCAAAACATTCCTCCCTTCCCTATTGTTATGCTACTAGAGTGAGTGCCTTGAGAGCATTTTTCCTCTTAATCCATTCACTCTCCCTCTCCTCCATCCTTCCATTGAGCCATATCTCCCCCTTCGAAGAGAGGTGCTCTTCCAGCTAGGGCATGGTGGCCCATTCCAACCAGAAGGTATACCTATGTTGTTTTCTATGTTTGCTTTAGTAGTTTGTAGTTTTTCTAACAATATTTGTTTGCAGGTTTATTGCTTAACATGTTTTTGCAGGTATTTTGGTTCTAACAGTTGTATGCAGGGCCTTAGAGTTTAAACCCTAACCTTGTGTGCAAAGGGTTTCTTTCATTTCACTTCGTTTTCTGTTATGTTTGTTTTTTCTTGCATCCACCACCAGGAACCCTATCCTTCCATCCTATAGACAAGAAGGTAATCGTTCCTTCCCTGTAGCAAGGGAGAAATCCTTGCTACATATGTGTTTCCTGCACTAGTTTGGGATGGTCAAAAATCAATATCTATCCATTTAGTCATACCCAACCCAAGTCTGTATTCCCCCAACTAGTCCTACATGGCCAACAAACAATATCATTCAGCTACTCATACCCAAACCATGCCTATATTTTCCCCATGGTATTTACCTTAATTCTATGAATAAAAATGATAAGAAATCTAAGTGATTGTTTAAATAAATAGTAAAATAGGCTTGAAGGAGATCTCATGGTGGCCAACTCTCTAGATCCCTAATGAAGAAAAATATAATCCATGTATCCTATGAGCCTTATGGAAAAGTAATCATATATATTGATCTCTATCCTTGACTCCACATCCATTGGTATTATTATATTATAATAAGGTTATTGATTGGTGAATTATATATAAAGGAAATTAATAATAAAGGCATTGCTTCCACCCAAAATTCTTAGGTAGTAGTTGCAACAATAGCCTTCACTACCCTTTAATAATTGAGTAAAAGTTTGTATTTTTCCCAAGAATAACATAAACAGTTAAGAAATAACCCATCTATCCTAATTAGACTTTGGGAAACCATATATTCCTCTTAGGTACTTCAAGTTACCGACAATCGATGAACCCATGATCCCTATTATCTTGTTAAGCCTATTAATCATTTTTTAATGAATCATCATGGACCTACCATGACCTTATCTATTAACGGACATGTAGTAGGGATTTCTCCCTAACTACGAGCAGGAACAACTACCTTCCTTCTATAGGACAGAAGGGTAGGGTTCCTGTGGGTGAAATAAAACCCTACAAAGAACTGTTAGCTTTGAGCCATGAAATCCTGCAGGAAACTTGTTGGAAAATTAAGAGATGGCCACAGGAAATTAGAGGAGATCCTGTAGCAAACCAAGAGAACATAAACATACAAAATATAAGCCATAAAACTAAACTATTGACAAAAATAAATAGTTATACCTTCATCTCCTTTTGCGGAAATGGGCCACCATGCCCTAGCTTTGGAAGCACCTCTCTATGGGATTGAGTCTTGGCTTGTGGAGCTATGGAGGAGAGGAGGTGAATGACTTGAGAGGAAAAGGGTCTTAAGGCACTCACATGGGAAACATAACGATAGGGAGAGAAGGAGTGTTTTGAAAGTGACCCCCACCCCTATATTTATAGTTTTTTCTTGAGATTTAGGGTTTTAAGCCCTTGGTTAAGGCTTTAGCCTCCTTTTTGGGATTTAAGCCCTTTTCACCCAATTCTTAGCTCCTTTGGGGGGTTTAATCTCCTTTGAGGGTTTTTAGCCCCTTTTTGGAGGTTTTAGCTCCTATGAGAGCTATTTTGTCTCTTTTAGGGGTTTTTAATCCCTTTTCATGCCTTTGCAAGGGTGTGGGGGTCAAATGAGGGGAGTGAAATAGATGCCTTTGGGTGGTGTAGGTCATGTAGAGCTCATTGAATGATTTTATGGGTTAATAGATTTCCCCCTGATGTGTGAGGGTAGAAGCTCATCGTACGACTGACGAACATCATAGGATTTTCTGGGGAGAGGTGGTGCTTCCTAGGATGGGGCATGGTGGATTTTTGTTTTTGTATAAATATGGTTCCTATAAATGGGTGAGATATAAATAATGTGTGACATGTATATGGATGAGGTGGGCATCCTGATGCTCATAACAATGTCAAAATAATAATGTGATCTAAGCTCTGTAATGCAAGAGTTGATCGTGTACAACTGTTGTCACAATAGTGGTTGCCTCGATAAGAAGTTGAATACAATACTAATCTGAAGAACTGATACATTGGACCCTTGGAGTTCTTTTGGAATGCTATATATTCATGACTGATGGCCTACTATATTTGGAATGATACATAGTTGTAGGGACCCACTGATGTAGATTCAAAGTCTTTATGGTAAAAATATGTTGCATCAATCATAAATCTATATAGAAGCACTACTGGGGATTCTGAACACTATCTCCAACACAACCCAGAAATCATAAGGGATATAAACCTATTTGGGTCCCTCAATAGAATCATCAATGTGCTAGAATCAGGTGACATCCGGGGTCTTCGACCGAATATTGCATGGACCAATACCCTGTACAAATCTCAACGGTGAGATGATGTAGCTATAGTCGAGCATGTGAGACACATCCATTCTAAGAGGCACTAAGGAATCCTATCAAGTGGTCCAAGGAACTCATCAATGAGGTTAATGAAACTAGGATACAGGGACCTTTGGGTCTATCCTCTAGAATATGTGTGTTATCATCGACTGAGGGAGACCTACAACTAGCCAAGATAATGGTGTTTCCTTGACCAGAAGCACGAGGGAGATAACTGAAATATGTGAGACAATATAAGGACTGACCCATTGAATGGGGGGGAGGTGGAATAGGGGAAGGGAATAATAGGGGACTCAAACTTCCTTTGTTCAGAGTATGATAGTAGGGTAGACCAAGAATCAAATGAAACTAACTCATGGGAAAGGGATCATAGCTGTAATACTGGGAATGTAAATGCAAATGGGAAATACTTCGGGGAGGTAGACAATTTTGGTATTGAAGGGATCCAAGGAAGACACATCACAGAATACTCTGAACAAAGGAGACCCAAAGTGGGAATGCTTCCAAACTGTTATATGTGGGGTGGTGTCTAAAGACACCATTATAGTACGATCTCATGGAGTTTTAGCGAGCCCAAGAAAGTGAATGCTCGATGGTGATTTCAATTTTAGATAGTATGAAAGAATGAATAAGAATCCAGTGGGGTCTCTTTTTCAGTGATAGTCTCCTGTGCTCGAAAAAGGTTAAAAGTATACATAGGAGAGCTCGCCCATCCTTTGTGGGATGGGAGAATTCTTTACCATTGGTAGTCTAGTCAGGCCAAAAAAGGTTAAACCTATACTGACTAGACGGTCACTCAAATACTTTTATGAGCATGAATGAAAACAAGTTTTCTCGGCAATATTTTCTTGATAAGAAGGCTGGAAAAGAGCTTAATGGCAACCCATGGTGAGATTTTTCGTAAATTTTGGCCCCTCTTCCTGAGAAAGCATAAAAGGATGCAGAGGGGAATGGTCTTGGCTTGAATGTGCCAAGGTGGTCCTTTTCATTTGATAGTCTACATGGTTTGCAAAAGGAGATAAATGAGACGATCTAGACGCCCTTTCTTATACTTTAACGAGCGAGAAAGGAAGCAGCTACGCTCGACAATCTTTTCATTCTTTTAGGAGTCAGAAAAGAGCTTAACAGAAACTTTGGTATGGTAAACCGATCAAGGGGACACCAATGGTGACCCCATGTCAGGACAATGGACAGTGGTCCAAATGTTTCCCATGCAATATGGATGGATTAGGTGGATCTTGAACATAGTTGTACATGCACGGGATAGATGGAGGCCAAGGCACGTGAATCAGTGCAATAGAGGGATGCAAACCAAGGTGGCTCTTGGACAGAGGTCAGGTGAGTCTTGTGTGAGTTGGGGTGGATGGACTAGACTACATATGATGTGAGTGCAAGTCCAGAGGGAGTTATATGCCAAATTCATGCAAAACAATCTACCCTCCGAGTGGTGGTCCCGAGACCCGCGTAAGGTGTGGTGGACGAATTTGACAATTATATGCTGAAATACTAAAATGATGTGCCTTCTGGGGAGATGGTCTAGAGTCTTGCATGAGTTGCGGTATCCATGTGTGATGTAAGTACAGGTCCATAGACACTTATATCACAATGTGGTACATAAACCGAGGTAAATCACGTGGAGTGGCCCTAAAAATTACTTATTAAACATGAGACGATGGTCTCATTAAGAGATAGAGGAGGGAAATTTGAGCCTGAAGGTGTGAGGGGTGTCTCGAATAGAATATGCATGGCCCTAACTAGCAGCTAATGGTGCTACCCCTAATGGGGGTCTCTGATTTGTGGTAAAAACATTGCAAAAAAAAAAAGGAAAACAAAGCAACTTGTTGGTGATGTTTAAGCGTAAAATATCTTGAGGTAGATCCTGTTATGAGGGTTCTCCAAGAATTTTCCATTAGAGTCTGAAGGGTGTATGCCCCTTTTTTGAGGCAATGATGGATGACATATGAACCATACCACATTGACTTGAACTTGCCTTTTCCCAACTTATCATTGGGTTGGTCATAAACCAGAACCATATCACCTTCGATAAAGGTGTGAGGGTGGACATGGGAGTCATAATGGGATTTTGACTTTGTTTTTGCTGCTTCAATGGCTTGGAGGGAAGCCTAACGCTATTCTATAGTTTGCTCAAGTTGGAGGAGTCATTCTTCTAAAGGTGAAGTGTCAAGAAGGAGTTCCACTACAAGGTGGAGTGATGGGATGTGACACTCTATAGGGAGTACTGATTCAACACCATGTACTAAAAAGAAAGGGGTGAAATCGGTTGCAATTTTTGCGGATGTGCGATAATCCCATAGGGAGAAAAACATCATGTGATGCCATTTGGTTTTATGGTTTCCTACCATCCTTTGGAGCATTGTTTTGATGATTTTGTTGATTGCTTCAACTTAGTCGTTTCCCTAGGGGTAGTAGGAATATGAGTACTAGTGTTTGAATTTCAACATGGTTGAAAGCTCAATCTAAACATCATCTTCAAAGTGTTTACCATGGTCTAAGACCAACTATTTGGGAACACCAAATTGTGAAATGATGTGGTTAAAGAAGAAATGTGCTGCTATTTCACTTTTGAAATCAAATGTGGGCATGGACTCAGCCCACTAAGTGAACTAATCAACTGCCATAATGATGTATTTATGACCGTTGGCTGAGGCAGGGTCGATTGTCATGAATTCGATTGCCCATTTGCAGAAGGGACCAACTGTGACTACGGGGTGTAACGGTGTAGGGGGGTTCTTTGCTTTTGAGCAAAGAGATGACAGTTGCAACAGTTTTTTACAACCTCTATGCAATCAGTGAATATGGAGGCCAGAAGTAGCCGACATGTAGAATCTTCTGGGCAGTTTCCAGACCTGAAAGGTGGCCACCGCAGGCTCCACTATGATAGTCGTTAAGGACCGTCTCAGCCTCATCATGGGTGAGTAAATGATGTAGGATGGTATCAATGCCTTGACGATATACCACATCTCCAATCAGAAGATGGCAAGTGGCTTAATGTTGGATGTGTCTCCTGTCCTCACAGTTTAAGTGGGCTACAAACTTCTGTGTGCATAAATATAGAAGGATGCCCCTGTACTATGGGTCCTTCATGGATATGACGAATAGAAAATCATCAGGGAGGTCATCCTTGGGTGGTGGTGACATGGTTAATGGGGGAAGATCTATCATGATCGCGGCCAGCATGAGTGCCTTTATGATTTTCAGGGAAACAAATTCAAAGTTGGATTCTTGGAGGACAACTACCCACTTGGTTGCATGACCTTGTAGAAGGAGACGACTTAAGAGGTACTAAATTGGGTTGGAATCAACCACTACACAGGTATGGTTTGCAATGATGTAGTGGCACAACTTCTGAGCTGATAAAATGATAGTGAGGGCCAGTTTCTCCTCGGGTGAATATCATAGTGGGGGACCTATCAGCTTCTGGATGGCGTAATAAATCACATGCTACTAGTGAGCATCATCTTCCTAGACCAAGATTCCAGCAACGGAATTCTCTCAGGATGACACATAAATAATGAAGTCTTGGGTGAAGTTTGGTGCTAAGAGTAATGGTGCTGAAGCCAGGGCTTTTTGATCCCAAACAAAGGGGATTTTTGTTCAGAGTAGGCATATGAATCTGTGGGATTTTGTTGCATAGTCTGGTACAAAGCGATGAAGGAATTTGGCCTTGCCTTGGAGGCTCTACAGTTGGTGCCGATTTTGTGGTGTAGGGAGATTAAGGATAGCTTGAACTTTGAGGGGGTCCACCGTTATCCCTTTGTGGGATACAATGAACTCAAGTAGACGGCCTCCTCGGACATAAAAAACACACTTTAGGGGATTCAAGTGAATTTTGTACTTACGGCATCGCAAAAAGACTTGCTGCAAGTCGTCTATATGTTGTGTTTGTTTTGGTGATCAAGTGGTAAGGTCATCTAGGTAGACCAATATGATGTGGATTAGGTCATGGAAAAAGTATGTCATGGCACGCTAGAACGTGGCTCCAACATTCTTTATACTAAAGGGTATTACTTGATACACGAATGTGCCCCACAAGGCTGTGAATGTAGTCTTGTAACAATCTTATTTCCATATTTGAATTTGGTTATATCCAGAAAATTCATCCATGAAGGAAAATACCTCGTGTCTGGTGCATGCATCGATAATATGATAGATGAAGGGTGTTACAAAGTTGTCTTTGGGACACACCCAATTCAGATCACGGAAGTCTATGCAAATGTGGATGGTAACCTATTTTTTATTCATGGGAACATAATTTGAAACTCGAGTGGTGTAAGCAATAGGGTAAATGAAGCTGGTTGTGCACAGCTTCTCTATTTCAACTTTAACAGTGACAAATTTAGAGGGATGGATTGGTCAATTTTTTTCACGCACCGGGACCACATCGGGCCATGTGTCGATGTGGTGTTCCATAATGGATGGATCCAGCCTCGGCATTTCAATGTAGGACCAAGGAAAGATGTCGTGGAAATCTTGGAAGAGCACTTTGTAGGAAGCAACTTCTTCTGAGGAAGAAGAAGCCCCCAGCATGATTTCCTAACCAATATCAAGATTGGTTGAGATGTTGATTTTGATGGTTGGTGAGATGTTTTCCATGTTCCCTTCTTTGAAGGAATTTGGTGCTGGGATGGGATTCTTGAACCAGCCGACTTTCCCATGAATGAAATCTTTTGTTTCAACAAAAAACTGATCAGGCTGCGACACAATTTATTTAAGGAGGAAGAACAAGCGATGGTGCATGTTGTCCCATGGGTATTCCATAGCGGTTAAGGCTTCAAGTATCTCCTCATAATTATGAAAGCAACGAAGAGACAGGTTTTATGGGTCATCGGTAATGGTGGAGATAAGAGGGTCTGTGGAACTGGACATCATGTAAATGGACACGGTGTCTGAAGGAGGAGGTGGTGGATAGAATTCTTCGATCAAAGTGATCTCAGATTCAAGGGCATGTTTTCAAAGGTTGGATAGGTCATTCAAAACTTGGATGAGTCCTGGCAGTGGTGAGAATAGTGTCCATACAATTTGCAAAGGGTGCAAGCATTGTTTGTGCTCAACGACTTGTTTCTCACTATTTTCCCGCTTGGGAGTTCAACAACGGGGATGTTTTCTATAGTATCCATGGCATACAAATGTCCATGGATTATGGGAATATTAGGGCAGTTTTGAGTTGCATGGCCCTATTCTTCACAGATGGCAGAGGGTGGGATCTCTTGAGGTTCAGTGGTAGCTTTTTTGTTTTTTCCCCTGGCCCTTTTTGGGTGGGGCGGTGTGGGTGTTGGTGCGGTGGTTGGTTTTTGGGTGCTGGGTGGAGGATGAGATTTGACCGCAATGGGTTGCATAGGGATTAATACTACCTAGGGTATCATAGGTTAGGCTGATGGATCAAGGTATCACACAGGTGTAACATCCCTGGCCCTTCAACCAGCGAAGAGGATGCTACCAAACCATCAAACACCTAGGCAATAGCCCCATGAAGTTGAACATGCATACAATGCTGAAATATAAAGATTTAAACATAAA
>LPNX010943829.1:74446-89177 GCA_001517045.1 Pseudotsuga menziesii
GCCTATATTTATCTCAACAATACACTTATATCAACAACTAATCATCAGCCAAACCAACACCGTTGGGTTTATCAAGCCATCAACAATAACACATGCACTTATATCAACAATAACAACCATTTCCAGGTTTCATTTCCAGTCATGAGCTCCAATTCCACTACCCCATATCACACAAGAGACCACTCCCTTCTCTGAGTTGATAGTCCCTCAGGAATGTCTCCTTCTTTGTGTTCTTTGGTAGAAGGTAGGATGAGCTCAAGCCATTGTCCATTTAGTGTACAACACCAGAATACATCTATTTATCCGAACAACACAAGCAGTATAAGCATATTCGTTAGTGTTATTGCTCTAAAACTGTAACCACATTTCACATTATTCACTATCAAGTATTGAGACACTAGGAGTGCATCCACTCCCCATGGTGTAATCAATATTGAAAAACCCTTCCATGATCTGGCATCGAAAAAGTGTGCACCCTTTTCTGGTGTGTGCCATGTAGGCCCTATTCATACTCAAGCAATCTGCCATAATGGAAATAAAATCAAAACATGCTCTACATATTGAATTTAACAATTTGACATGCATATTCTTAGCTAGGGTCATAAAACACTTATCCATTTGCCGAGGCAGTATTCCTTCATTTAGGAGGAATGGGGGATCCCTTCTCTGAGTTGACAGTCCCTCAGTTTTCCATCCCAATTCCTCTTTACATTTCATATCCACACATGTATTACCGACATAACCTATACCATCTCACTCATGTTGCTTACCAAACATGCAGTGCAGATGAGACATTTCCAAAATGTCCAAGATAAGGGAAAACCTCCCCATGAAGTTTGGTTCCTGCAGGCCATCACACATGATCTTCCTACAGTGTGTACCCCTGGCACATTCATCAAATAGCCAAACAGTCCATCATTATCCGATAATACAATCCAAATTTGATTGTTCCATAACTAAGCAATAACACTAGTAATTAAATTCAATGAGAATTTGCAACTCTGTTTACTACATAAATTGATTTTCTTGGCAATGAGGTGATCCTCAATTGTGGGTCTCTCGTAAGCAGCACCACTATGCCCATTATAATTTTATGCTTACTAGCATAACATGAGTACCCACTTACAATGCGTCCTCCTGACACGATCTGGTGCAAGCCAATAGTGATTAGTAGTTGTCAGCAATTTCTCAAATCCGAAATTCACAAATTCAAATTTAACAACTCATTATGCATACAAACTATTTTCACAACTATGAGACTCTTCTCATAAGGTTTGGCTCTTTCACATGGTAGATTCTGGAATTTTTGGTGGTCTTACTCTCATTTCCATTTTCTAAACAATCTACCTGAAACCTAAAATTCAATCAGCCAAACACTTGGTAAGTCCGAATGCATATAACCTTTTCCATTGCTGGAACAATCACTGAAGCACTTTCAAAATTATAGAATTTGAATACTTCCAGCTGTTAGCACATCAATATTACCAAACTCATTTACTTCACACAATCATTATCATACTGAAATTGCAAGGTATAGTCACATCATTTATGAAATTTAAATGAATGGTTTAGATACTTCTTACTTCACAAGCGTATCATTGTATCACCTTTCCCTTCCATAGAGAATTTCCAGCAGTCAATTGATCATGACTACCCTCTTCATGCACTTACTATCCTGCATTCATAACAGCTCTTGAAATGGTTTCAAATGTCATCAATTCATCATTTCAGCCATTAGTTCTTTATAATAACACATACACTATCTCTATGCATTCATGCAATGCATCACAACATTTGCACCCATACTTATGTAATCAGTTACTCACACCCTTCATATGCATCCATTCAATGCATAACTACAAGATCTATAAAATATTTTAATGCATACCCACTCAATGCTACCTTGCATTAATTTAGGAATAGTATGCATTCAAACATACCATGCATGGCCTAACCATGACTACTTCATATAGGATGCATTACTATAATCAAGACCATCAATACTCACTTCCTTTGAGTTACTAAGCTCATCACAACATAATACAGGCATGACACATTTCTATATGAATGCAGTATAAAATTCAAATACCCACAAGATATGAGACCTCTTCCTTTTACCACTCCATGCAATTGTCATAATTAAACTCTTACCTTCATGGGTCCTACTGACACCCTTGACATTACTAGTTTGGTTGGTCCTTTGCAGGAGATTGTAGAATTTTTTCACCAACTTTTGCTTCTAGACTTGTTGCCTTATCCCTTTCTCCATAGGGTTGCTAGTCACATTTGTCAGCATCAACAACATATTCAGCCATGTCCATGTTGTCGTTGGTTTTTCCACTAATGCCAACATCAATGCAATAATTATTATTAGTAGCTCATTATAAATGTATAATTCTCACTATTCTTACCAACATGTATCTTATGCATGCTAGGCATATCCTCATACATTTCATGTATAAAACTTGTAATCATAATTAGCAAGACAGGGTTTAAGGAAATTTCCCTTTTCAAGTCCCTCATCCTTACATCAAACTCCTTTTCTACACAACAGCTGGTTTGACTTCATGGTCTTGCTACCTCTAGGAATGCAATTCCTAGATTTGTCCATATTGACAGGAAGCAAATCACATTTGTCCATATTTGTCCACATTTCTCTTTCAAGCAATCACTAGTACCTTGCTATTTCGCATTCAAATTCTAATGACTCTCCCTTGTTCCTTGCCGAATAAGATTTCCAATGCCTATCCACATGCTTCATTCTGACCTCAGGTGTGAAAACCACATCATTTCAAAAATGATGGAAAAACACACCACTGAATTTTGGGTCTGAAATGTCAACCTCAGCCACTTGGAATTCTCTTCCTTTTCAGCCATGAAACTACTGAAAATCTAAATGAGAAATTCTTCACTAAACACTAGCTAAGATTCGCTGGAACTTTCACTGGAGAAAAAACCCAAAATTCTCCTTTGTCAAAATCGGGTCTCATCCCGATTAATTTTTTGACATTTTGGATCCTTATTGGACTAGTATTCCGATCTGCATCGGCGATTGCAAGGACTGTTCATCGGGTCCTTTCTTTACTAACCTTCTAGCGTTTTGGCGGCTGGAAAGTCTAATTTTCACCGCTGTCTCGATGGGTTGTTTGTCTATTTCCTTCTGCCGTATCGAGCCTGCAGTGGTCTACTATTTTGAGTTTTATTGATAATCTACTTGACTAATTTTGTCCACCGTATCAAGTCCATAATCATCTATCACTCTGAACTTTATCGGTGGGGAAACCAACTATTCCAATGCATCAGCGATCAGGCACACTGTTCCTTGGGAGGCTAGTCCTCAAGGCTTCCACAATGGCGAGCGCATGAACCACTAACCCCTCCAATGTTCATCGGTGATCAAGACCACTAGATCCTCCCAACACATCGGCAGACCCATTAGCTAATTCCTTCTGCCGTCTCAACAGTCCGAACAGCTAATTCTTTCCAACATATTTCATCAGTGACCTGATCCTTTAATCTTCTCTACCATATCGGTGATCCCATCCTCTATTTTCCTTCGATGTGTCAGCGGCTCAAACAACAAACTTTTTTTTCCGCATCGGTGACCCAAACCTCTAAATTTCGTTGATGGTTCCATCGCTTAGAAATTTCAGAAAATTTCCTTCCTTGCATTGGCTGCTCAAACAACTAAGTTTCTCCGACGCCTTTAACACTTCATCCAACTTCTTCTTCTTTTGCCGCTGCATCAGCTGTGCCCTTAACTTAAATTTCGTTGATGTTTTTAACACTAAAGAGAATTTCTATTCTCTTTTCTCCTCCGTGTCGGTGCCCTTATTAAGTATCTTCCGCCGCCATTGCGGCTACTTCGTTGCCTATTTTCGGTCGCCGTTGTGGCTACATTATCGTCTATTTACCGCCGCCGTTGTGGCTACTCCATCAACTATTTGTCATCAATCCAAGAAGCTAACCCTCACTGACACTACAGCTTCATCTTCAACTATTTTCTACCGACGTATCGGCTCACACTTCCTCTAATAGCTAAAGTCTTTTGATGTTCTCTGCACTTAGAAAAAATTTCGAAGAACCTCCTTTCTTCATCCGTCAGTGCATCGACCGCTCCATCCACTAACTCTCACCGATGTATCGGCACCTTCAATGTCTTCCTTCTTTCAGTGCCATCAAAAACCCTTCTGCCTAAATGTGTAGACATTGCGGTGATCGTCAGCTGATGGCTTCCAACGATTTTCACACTTTTGTCATCTGCCGGTGGCCTATATCAGAGCGCCTTCTGACTAAAACTTCCGCTACATCGGAGGTGTGTCCCATTAATTTTTCTGATGGCTGACAACTTGAATACTTGGAAAAATTCTGAACTTTTATTCCGTGGTTCTCATCGGGCGGCCTTCCGCTTAGGTGATCCGATGCATCAGCGGGACTTCATAATAAGTCCTTTGATCATCCGATGGTCCCAATACTTAGAGGAATTTTCCAAACTTCTCTTGTCATGCACAGGTTTTCTTCTAATTTATGTTGGGAAAAAGGA
This sequence comes from Pseudotsuga menziesii, assembly GCA_001517045.1. Classification (NCBI taxonomy): domain Eukaryota; kingdom Viridiplantae; phylum Streptophyta; class Pinopsida; order Pinales; family Pinaceae; genus Pseudotsuga; species Pseudotsuga menziesii. Next base: position 78,990 of record LPNX010943829.1, read on the forward strand.
AACCTACCTTAGTTAGTTGATCTTTCATGGCCCATTTAGGCCCATGCTGCAACCATAGCTCTGATACCACTCTGTAACATCCTCGACCCTCCGACCGGCGAAGAGGACGTTACCAAACCATCAAACACCCGGGAAATAGTCCCATGAAGTTGAATAGGCATATAATTCTTAAATATAAAGATTTAAACATAAAACATACTAAGATGCATAATCCTTCATATAAATAGTGGAAGCAGACATACTTTCATTCAAGCATACCACATGTTCATCATATTCATTAATTAGTAAATATAATTGCAGAGACAAAATAGTCAAGAATATTCATCTTAAAATAATTTGTCCCGCAACCATCTATGTCGCTGCAATGTTCCACCCAACCATACGCCAATGTGCTCATCAATCTCTCAGCAACACTGCCACCCCTGAGTTGGGCATGATTCCTCGAGGAATAAGGGTCAAAGTAGGCTTACACATAACCAAGGTACACAAATCAACCAAGCCCACACATTAGGGTTTACCAGGCTGTCAAGGAGCTAGGAAAGGCTAAACGCTAAGCTGGTGCCTCAATGGAGAGATAAGGATGTGTACACTAGAACTAACCCTGACCTTTAAGGCATCCAAACACCCAACACTAGGAATCAGTCCTTTCTCTGCTTCATAGTCCCTCAGGCCCTAACTTCCCTTTCCAATACTCTTCAAGGGTTGTGGAGCAAAAAGCCAACAGTCTAACTCTATCTGAGTGGCTCCAAACACTAGTTTTCTCAAGAATACCCAGCCTCTAATCCTACTCTCAGCAGTCTGAATACCAACCACTACATATCGGAGTAAAACAAATAGTTCACAGCTGTATGAAGAAGATGAAGACAACAGGGTGACAACCCCAAATGAAAAGGTGAACACGACTTAAGTCCACAAGATGATTCAGAGTTGTTCTTGGCCCTAGCGTGGCCAAAACAACTTAGCAACAATCCAAAACCAGGGGTAGACAACAACCCCAAACTCACAATGAAACGATGGCAACATTACACAGTCCGCAAATGGAAAAGAAGCCAAACTCCCAGCATGGACAGGGGAAGACATAGACGTAGACCACTATCGGAAACATACACAACCACAATTGAAAAGGATACATAAACCTACCACTGAAACCAGTATGGAACACATAGGCACACAACCCTGAGCATGAATGGTTCCTGTACCCGAAAATCCTGAGTGACAGCAACAATTCCTCCAGCTCCCTGCGTGAGGAAAAACAATGACGAATTCCTGTGCATGAGAATGGGAGAGGATGACTCTCTACATGAGGATGGGCAGAAACGATGGAGAATCTCCAAAATGGTTCGCGCATGAGGAACCCGATATCCCTGCATGAGACTAAGAAAAAACCCCCAAGAACATGGGTGGAAGAGTGGAGAGTGGTGACCGTTCCCCTTCCCTCCGTGTGAGGAAGAGCTAGCTCACTAGTGGAGTGTACATGGGGCAAAGACTGGAATTCCTGCCACCCACCACTTCCTAGCCATAACTACTCCCAACTAATCAAACAACATAAGTTTATTGGGTGGTCGACACATGGAAAACTCCCAATGGCTCCAATGGTTTAGACAAACCCCCCTTAACCTTAGGAATCATGCTCTTTTCATTCAATGTTGCATCGTCATAGTTGGTTGTAGGTTTATTTCAATTGAGGTGCATATTTACATGTTGCAAAAACTATAATGTGCCAGATAGCACAATATACCATCTGTTATAGCGTATTTCACCACTCTAGGTGAATCACACTTTGTATGGCCTTCCCCTGTCCCGCTGCAGTCTCTATAGACCCCTTGGACCATATTTTATCCTTTGATGTTTCCTTGATCATCCCTAAAACTATATAAAAAATGATATACATGGCTTTTTACCCGATAACCGTGTACATACACGGGTTCGACTCCTATAACTGTGTACATCGGGATGTGTGCATAGTCCAAATCGTTTTGGAGTTTTCCTTGACATAGATCTGACTCATTCGACTCCTGGCCTTCCATATGCCTTGAGATCGCTCGGATTCAACCCTTCATTATCCCTTGTGAAGCTATATAAGGAACCCCTTGGTACATTGAAGGCATATAGAGAGATTGAAAGCAACGAAACTATAGTCCATTGTTGGCGGAATTTATACTTGAGTCTGCATCCCTTTGTCCCTTTGGAGCACTTTTGTGTTCTTCCCAAGCTTTCCTTTTGCTAGTGAGCTTGCTATCGTGAGATGGAGGATTGAGGTGGTGGAGTCCCAAGTGGGGTATTCAGTTTCTTCGGTTCATAGATGTGCCGTCAGAGGTTGTATCTATCTTGTAATCTCTTATTTATATTAATAAGAACTATCTTTTCCTGTCCAGTGATGTGTATTTGATTGAATACTGTATCCATTGGAATATGTCAAATGCTTTTACATTATTGATTATATATGCTAGAATAGATATAACACCATGATATATAGTATTCTTGTATTGTTTACTTGTTGTTGAGGGAGTATTATATCAATTCAAGCTGAAGATTGGAAAGCTCAACGAGGATCTACTTCAACCATTTGGAATAAGGTACAAGGTCTGATCCTTTAGTGTTAGACATTTTATTTCTATTGCATATTGGGAAAGATTAATTTATGGAGTCAAAGTTGTCTATTGTGGTACCCCAAGCCATAGGAATTTCTCTCCGTAATAGAATTGGTGACTCCGCTGGGGAGTTCCTAGTAGTTGTCCTTTGGGGGTGATATTCTTGGCATTCAATGTATTTGAATTGCTCTTTCTCTCTTGTTTCTGTGTCAGGTATGGGGGCATGTATGCCTGGTAGAGTCTGATTGGAGTGAAGTCTGTCTCAGCCTGTCTGTTTGCCTTGTTTTATGCACCTTTTCTTCCTGTACGTGGGTTTTTGATTTACAGTCGCGTATACACGTGGTTTCCTTTGTGATTTCCGCGTATACACGCGGGTTTACTGCGAATAGTCGCGTATACCCTAAATTTTTCCCTTTTTTTGGAAGTTAATTGGTTGCTAGGTGAATGTTGTTAGTTGATGAGTCTCCTTTGGCACTTCCTGAGTCTGTTTTGTCCTCTGTTTTGGACTGGAAACGTTATTTTTAGCCTAATTTTTTTTTTAGGAAAGTTCTTGTCATGGAATTTTCGATTTTTTGTTTGCGATTAGTGCATTAGAGTTCTTTTACCTTAGTGCTTTGCTTGGATGCTGTATATGTGTGCTTGCAGAGTCTGGGGGTGGTAGAATCATTCTTTTGCTTTTTACATCTCTTATATTTTCAAAAAATCCAAAAACATTTGCTTATCATAATGCATTGCATTTTGCACTTTGCATTGTACTTGCACTAGATCTAGATTTTCTTTGGAGTACTAGTTAGGACTTCATATAGGAAAAATTTGCATTCATCATTTGAAGAAGAATTGTGCATTTCATGTAGTAGCATACCCTGTTTACATGGACACAATGCATTTGCATTGATTGTTACAGTGTGAATTTTACTTCATGTTGCGTCATAACACCACTAGTTGCACGACCATATCCTATTTTTGAGTAATAAAGCCAACTAAAATCAACGCTAATTAAAATGAATTACACTCTTTTATTTTCTAGGGTGCACCAACAAGCTTAGGTTTTAGGATCTTGGAATAGTTCATTTTAAGTCAATTCTCCAAGATCACTAAACAACAACATCTAGGTGTCTGTTCAGGGAGTGTGTGAAATCCTTGGTATAACCATCGTTCTCAGGATCCTCCTCTCAAACGGGAGTTAAGCACGAGGCAGTGTGAGCGGTTATTGATTGGGATGACCCCTAATCATAACTGAGTAGTACTGAAGATATTTCCAGGATTGTATTTGTATCTGGGGGCTCTTTCGAGAGTTTTGGGCTTTACTACCCTGCCCATACGGTCAATCCCACCTGCGACTGTCTGCCTGAGCTTTGATTATATTGAGGTGACCTTAGTGACCTTAACTAGGATATCGAGGGGGTACTTGTAGAGGTTATTCTGCAGGTGTCCCGGCCAGGTTGGCGTCGGATGGCACAATCGCTTTACGCGTTGAAGCTGAGGGCCACAATAATTAGTTATGTACCTCCGCTTGTTGTGTATGGGAGTCTCAGGCCTGTCCTAGGAAAGACATACCTGCTTCATTCGAGAGCTCACTTATCCAGCCCTTGTTTGCTTGCATTTGGCTTTAGTTTTTATTAGTGATTTCTCTGTGCACACTAGTTGGCCTAGGGTTTACGTACATAGAGAGTCTTTGCTATTTTTGTTTTGAGTCATTGTGGATTCGAGTGCAGTTCCACGTTGTTCTCATCGGTTAGCAGGACTTCCGCCTTCCACTTCTCCTCCTCCTTTGGGAGAGAGACCTAGACAGTCTAGGTGGACTATGTCACACACTGATTCACACACCATGGAGGATCATTTAGAGACTATTCCTGAGCCACCTCCTCTCCTTCGTGTTGACAATGGGGAATTTACTCCTACATATGATCCTTCACTTGACCTAGCTAAGTTCGGTCCTGTGATTTCCAAGATAGGATCTTTGCATGATAGACCTACTCAATCTAAGGCTAATTCCCCGTTGACACATTACTGGTATGGAATGCCAGAAGATGCCGAGACTCACTTTGAACCTGCCAGCACTAGCTATGGTAGTTATGCTACGACTGGTCTTCCTATGCACGATTTGAAATTTCATGTCGAATCCGACTTTGAGCCTAGCACTATGCCTAGGGGAAATTCTATTCCTTATCTTGTAGAGAGGTTTGGGAGTACTAGTCACATTGCACCTTTCGTCCCAGTGGTGGAAGCTACATCTCACCCCCCTCCTAGGTCTAGGGTTAGTGATACGATTAGGATACCAGGTCCGAGACGGGTGACGATAGGCGGTAGTACGTATCTTATTACTCAGATTCCTTCGTCCTCGATTCCAAGTTCTTCAAATTTACATCCTCCACCTTATCCATGTGGTTCTTCAAGCCGATATATGGCTACGAGTCAGGTCCATAGTGTGGTTACCAGGCCGATTGTGTCTCAATTTCATATGCCACCCGCTGCTTCGGGAGGCTATATTTATGCTTATAGTGGTCAGCTTGTTACGTCTGGGACATATATACCTACTTCTAGTATGTATGTTCCCCCTTTCGGTGCTTCTCTTCCTACCTATGGAGTGTCCCATGGGACATCGCATGCGATGACCTATGGACCTTATTATGGTCCGCAGTATGGACATGTTTCTTCACCTTATGGAGGCGGGTATCAACAACCTGCTTACTCTCCTAATTATGGCTTCGTAGCTCCTACTAGTCAAGTTCCACCTTACTATGGTACTTCCACGTGACCTTATATAGGTCAGACATGAGGAGGAAACTATGGCCAAGGCCATGGTGGTGCTCAAACCTATGTGAACCAGGGAGCAGTCCATCGACCTCATCATCCTAGGCTCCCTTTCCTCGTGACGCTTAACCTTCCTGACTTATCGAGACTTACAAACGATCCCATGGCTCATGACCCGGCTTGGCTAGCTGTCCCTACCAAGCTTCCTCCAGACATACCTAAGTTCGAAGGAAAACCGGGAGAGGATCCGAGCGAACACATTACCACGTTTCACCTTTGGTGCTCTTCAAATTCATTACATCAGGACTCAGTCCGCTTGCGACTATTTCAACGCACCCTCACAGGGCCTGATGTGAAATGGTATATAGAGCTACCAAAGGGATCTTTTTCCTTGTTCGATGATCTTGCGATGACCTTTATTAATCACTTCCAGCTACCAGTGCGCTATGGCATTGGTACTAAACTCTTGTCGACATTTCGGAAAGATAAAGCCACCCATATTTATGATCATATTCAGGAGTGGCATAGACGGAAGAGATTAATTAAATATTTTATACTGCGAGTTCCTTCTCGAGTGGTTCCTCAAGTCTTTATTGCCATATATTGCGAAGGATGTTTCTACATCTGGAGTGCAGAATGAAGAACAAGCAATCTTTAGGGCACAGGAACTGGACTTGATTTATGCTCAGTGTGGTTTGTTGTATGAGATTATTCCCAACGCTCCTCTTTCTAGTTTCGATCCCAAGGTCAAACCTAGACCACATGCCGATGGCATTGTGGGTTGTGCAAGTGTGAAACCTGCAGATTCAGTTGCAAAACAAGTTAGTCAATTGTCACTCAACTAGTATGCTTTGAGACAAGCTATGGCTTCATCTCAACCCACCCAAATAGTGAGTGTACTTTCTATGCAATCGTCGGACTAGAAGGGTAACCAACAACCCGAACGGAATAGAAAAAAGGGTAAGAATAATAATCGAAAGGGTGGGAATAGGAATGAGAATGCTTCCAATAATGACAAGAACGGTCAGAATACTGGTGGGGATAAGCAAGCAAAACGTAAGGTTAAGTTCCCTTGAAATATATGTAAGGATGATCACCTGACTTACTTGTGCCCTCGAATTGATGAAGCTTCGAGACTCTTAGCACAAGGCCTAGCTGTGCTAATGAAACCTTTACCGCATAACCAGAATATGAACTCGAAGTCCCAGAAGAAATCTAGTGAGAATGATCCACTAGAAGCTAGTGCTTGTGGGTGCATTAACATGGTCCGTGCTACCAAGGTTGTGACTCGTGTGAAAGATTATGGATTGTCACAACCCAACCCAGGAAAAGAACCTGATCCACCAAGAACCCCTTTGCACATTGAGAAACCTGTGGATAAACCTAAGGCTGCACCTCGCATTCCTAAGGGGGTACTTAAGTGCTTGGGGAATAATACAAATGCCCGAGCCGCCAAGAATTATTCATTTGTCGAGGATTTGGGCCATACTCCTTATGCAATGTCTGCATTGGAAGTGCTTCAGAGTTGTCCTTCGCAAAGGAAGGATTTGCTTTCTGCTCTTGGTGTGAACGGTGATGATTCTTCCTCAATGATCAAATTTGAAACCGCAGGTCATCAGCCTCACTTTTTCTTCTATGTGTCGCTTTTGGTACACGTAGAATGTCTTAATATGATCGTCAAGCGCACTGTGATTGACAAGGGCCCTACTGCATCTGTGATGTCTTTGTCCTGTTGGAAGGGTCTTGGTTCTCCTGAGTTGTCGAAATTAGTGACTATGTTAACTGCTTTTGATGGGAGATCTTTTAGGCCGCACGGCATCATTTCGTCCCTTAAATTCCATTTTGGAGGGAAGACCGTTGCGATAGAGGTTGAGGTGGTTGATGCACCCCTCGACTATAATCTCTTGCTGGGTCATAATTGTATGTATAGTATGCAAGCCGTTGCTTCTTCCATGTTTCACGTTGTATGCTTTCCTCATAACGGGAAGATTGTAACGATTAATAAAATGACATTCAAGAATTCCCCTGTTACTACATCTTCAGGAACTTCAGTCTCAGTCGTTGAACACTCTTAGCGGAAACTGGGAGTGTGGGTGTAGTCATGTATCCATCCCTCATGGGAAGCTTTAGTTGTCCTGCGCTGGTCCTCATGATAGGATCTTGTTCCGATAAGGATTCGACTTCTACGACCTCAGTGTCTTTTCACACGACTCATATGGGAGATCCTTGGATTCTTCCTACACTGAGTATTTTGAGTGAGCCTATCGAGACCAACGTGCTGCTTCCTGCAACCATGATAGCTTATCAAGCCAATCTTATGAATGTTGCAGAGCCTTGTTCTTCCTCTTCGCGAACGGAAGAGGAAGACCCCTATGTACTGCCAGCATGGGAAGTACAGTCTTCTCATGCCCACGACTGCCTGGATATGGTTTTCCCTTTAGATGAAGCGATCATTGAGGCTATGTCGGGCGTTGATCCACCATGGGAGGAACTTCATCATAGATCATATTTCCTTCCACCGCTTGACCGTTTGGAGCATGAGGATTATAGGGAGATTCTTAGTTAGAGAGTTGGTAGTCCCATGATTCCATTAAGCTCTCCTGGTCAGATGGCTGATGGGAACATGGCGAACATATCTTCCACGATTTCTATCAACATCTCTCGAAATCCTGGCACCATTGAGAATGTATATATTGGGGCAGATTGTTCCCATGCTGATATTCTCAAATATACTGAGCTATTCAAGGAATTCTATGATATTTTTGCTTGGTCTTATGATGAGATGCCATGTATTGACCCTTAGATTGTCGAACATGAGATTAAGACTTACCCCAAATCTAAGCCTATTTGACAACGTTAACGCACCATGAATCCTAGGAAAGCACCCGCCATTAAGGCAGAGATAGAGAAGCTGTTGAAAGCCGGTTTCATCTATCCCGTTCCCTTGACAGAGTGGGTTTCAAACCCCGTTCTGGTGGATAAGAAGTAGGGAGCGATCTGAATATGCACTGATTTTCATGATCTAAATCATGCCTGTCCTAAGGATAACTTCCCCACACCATTTATAGATCATATTTTGGATGAGTGTGTGGGTAGCGAGGTGTTCTCCTTTATGGACGGCTTTTTCGGGTATAATCAGATCCAAATTAAACCTGAGGACCAACACAAGACTGCATTTATTTTTCCTTGGGGAACATTTGCATATCGAAAGATGCCTTTCGGACTTAAAAACATTGGAGCTACATTTCAGTGGGCAATGACCTTGATTTTCCACGATCTCAAGTCTATTATTGAAGTATTTTTGGATGACCTTGCTGCTCATTCTCTTATGAGATTGCGTCATTCCTATCACTTGAGATTGGTCTTCGAAAGATGCCGGCACTATTCGGTTCGATTAAATCCTCATAAGTGCATCTTTTGCATGAAGTCAGGTCATTTATTAGGATTCATCATTTCAAAGGAGGGCATAAGAGTCGATCCCTTAAAGGTTGAGGCAATACTTCAGTTGTCTCCCCCAAAGAATATTCGTCATCTTCAGTGTTTGAAAGGTATGGAAAACTTCTTACGAAGATTTGTGGTCAAATTTGCCAATTTGACTAGAGGCTTCATGTGTCTCTTAAAGAAGGATACTCCCTTTGAATGGGATGAGTGAGCCCAGGAGTCCTTTGATGCACTTAAGCGAGCCCTAGCATCGGCCCCGATGATTAGTCCTCCGGATTATAGCTGTGATTTCCTATTATATGTGGCCGCGTCTTTAGAGATGATTGGTATGGTATTGGTTTAGGAGGATGAGGAGATCCATGAGAATGTCATATATTGTCTGAGCCGAAACCTTATTGACGCAGAGATTCGTTATTCTCATGTCGAGAAGGTTGCTTTAGCGACCGTACATGCGGTTCAGCATTTGAGACATTATATTCTCCTTCGCCAGACCTCGATTGTGGCCCATGTCAATCCATTTCAGTTCATCCTCACATGAAGGATGATTGGGGGAAAGTATAATAAATGGATTGTCATCCTACAAGAGTTCTATCTCAAGTTTGTTTCGGCAAAATCGAAGAAGTCGTTAATTTTTGCAGAGCTTATATCGGATTTCTCGAGCGAGGCCGAGGAGTTTATTTGTGAAGATACGTTTGTTGATGAACACATCTTCTTAATATCCATGTCTAACCCATGGTATGGAGATATCATAGTATATCTGCAAATACAGAGGACCCCTACTCACCTCTCGCGAGATGAACGACAACAATTACGTCACGTCTCTAAGAACTACCTTATAGTGGACAATACTTTGTACCACCGTGGGGTAGATTCCATTTTACAACGTTGTTTAACTCATGAGGAGGCTGAGGTTGTGCTGAATGATTGCCACAGAGGGGTGTGTGGTGCTCATTTATCTGGGCTTTCTACAACTCAAAATATTTTGAGAGCGGGTTATTTCTGGCCATCGATCTTTAAAGATTGTGTAGATGCGGTCAAGAGGTGCCACCCTTGCTAGGTGTTCACACGAAATATGCGCTCAAAGCCTGCCCCGTTACATCCCATTATCACCGTCGGTCCCTTCACCAAGTGGGGGCTCGATTTTATGGATTGCAACCCAGCTTCAGCTAGGGGGCACCATCATATTATAGTGCCTGTGGATTATTTCATGAAATGGGCTGAGGCAATGCCTACAGTAAAATCCGATGGTGAGACAGCCGCTCACTTCGTATTCAACAAAATCATTACTCGGTTCAGGATTCTGAAGAGCTTGTCACTGACCATGGCTTGCACTTTCAGAACCGTATGATGGAAGAGTTGGCATCCAAGTTAGGGTATAAGCAAGAGCACTCCTCTTCTTACT